>CM076572.1:133412468-133672916 GCA_034641835.2 Pinus albicaulis | reverse complement strand
TGATGGCAAGGATCCGATAACATGGATACGACAAATGGAGCAATCATTTGAGCTCCATAATGTGCAAAATACGAAAAGGTGCGCAATGCAACTTTATATTTAGAAATAAATCAGTTTGTATGGTAGCGATGGCTTTGTTCTTGTAAATCATTGGTCACTTGGTCAATTTTTACGCAGGAAATGATAGCACATTATGAGGATACAATGAAAAACACCTCCTTTAGCCAATTGATAAATCTAAAACAAAAGGGTTCAATGATGAATCACATTGAGGACTTCCAAAAATTAAATATAAGGGTAAATACTATTTCAGAGGAACATAATATTGATGTCTTCATAGGGAGTCTAAAGGATAACATCCAACATGAGGTTTTCCTTTGGGAACATGATAAATTGGACACTAGAAAATTTGGCGGAAATTCCGACGGCCAATTCGTCGCTATTACGACACATAGTCGTCGCAAGAGCGACAGTTCGAGGGCGGACAAACCGTGGTTTGTCCTGCCGTCGCAGTTCCGACGCATGTAAAAAGTGTTGCACTATCGACACCTCTTCCGTCGGTTCCGAACAAGCGTCACTCTTCCGACGTCTCACAAACCGTCGCGCCTCCGACGTTTGTAAACTGTCGCACTTCCGATGAAATGTGGTTCGACGTTTGGAACGTCGCTCTTCCGACGCCTAAAAGCCGTCGTAATTCCGACCCAACGTGGTCCGACGTTTTAGACGTTGCTCTTCCGACGTCTGTAAGATGTCGCAATGCCGACGATATGTGGTCCGACGTTTGGTACGTCGCTCTTCCGACGTTTGTAATCTGTCGCAATTCCGACGATATGTGGTCCGACGTTTGGAACATCGCTCTTCCGACGTTTGTAATCTGTCGCAATTCCGACGAAATGTGGTCCGACGTTTTCATACTGTCTCTCTTCCGACGTTTCTAGGTTGTCGCAGTTCCGACGTCTACAAGGCGTCGGTAGACCGACAGAGGGTTCAATTTAAAAAAAAAAAATTGAAACTTTAAAAGACGAGAAACGCTGTTTTGAATATATTATATGAAGTAAAACAGTCCATGAAAGTGAAATAGCAGTATGTAGAATAGTAAAGCAACATATAGAGTACCGACGTCCATTGTTCCAAATACAAATTAAAGTACCCAAAATCCTTGAACAGAGAAAAACGCTAATCATGTGAGGAGTGTGATATGTCCAAAATATAAAAAGACCATCAAACCATATCAATAAACCAACAACATAGACCAACATCACTAGTTTTGAAGGCAGAGTGATAAACATTAATCATTTTTTTTTCACAAGAGAAAAAACGTTGTTTTGAATATATTATATGAAGTAAAATAGTCCATGAAGTCATTACATTTTCACATCCGAAGATTGGAACCCAAATATCCATCCAGAAAAGTGGAAGTCCCACCCCAGACAATGATAGAAAAATACCCCATGTCACATACAGGGACATGATATAAAACCCAGTAACGGTCCACATGGAGATTATCGACAATCTGAGAAAGTATCCAAATATGCCCGAGGCATCTATAAGAAAGTGAAATAGCAGTATGTAGAATAGTAAAGCAACAGATAGAGTACCGACGTCCATTGTTCCAAATACAAATTAAAGTACCCAAAATCCTTGAACAGAGAAAACGCTAATCATGTGAGGAGTGTGATATGTCCAAAATATAAAAAGACCATCAGACCATATCAATAAACCAGCAACATAGACCAGCATCGCTAGTTTTGAAGGCAGAGTGATAAACATTAATCATTTTTTTTTCACAAGAGAAAAAACGTCGTTTTGAATATATTATATGAAGTAAAACAGTCCATGAAGTCATTACATTTTCACATCTGAAGATTGGAACCCAAATATCCATCCATAAAAGTGGAAGTCCCACCCCAGACAATGATAGAAAAATACCCCATGTCACATACAGGGACATGATATAAAACCCAGTAACGGTCCACATGGAGATTATCGACAATCTCAGAAAGCATCCAAATATGCCCGAGGCATCTATAAGAAAGTGAAATAGCAGTATGTAGAATAGTAAAGCAACAGATAGAGTACCGACGTCCATTGTTCCAAATACAAATTAAAGTACCCAAAATCCTTGAACAGAGAAAAACGCTAATCATGTGAGGAGTGTGATATATCCAAAATATAAAAAGACCATCAGACCATATCAATAAACCAGCAACATAGACCAACATCGCTAGTTTTGAAGGCAGAGTGATAAACATTAATCATTTTTTTTTCACAAGAGAAAAAACGTTGTTTTGAATATATTATATGAAGTAAAACAATTCATGAAGTCATTACATTTTCACATCTGAAGATTGGAACCCAAATATCCATCCAGAAAAGTGGAAGTCCCACCCCAGACAATGATAGAAAAATACCCCATGTCACCTACAGGGACATGATATAAAACCCAGTAACGGTCCACATGGAGATTATCTACAAATCTGAGAAAGCATCCAAATATGCCCAAGGCATCTATAAGAAAGTGAAATAACAGTATGTAGAATAGTAAAGCAACAGATAGAGTACCGACGTCCATTGTTCCAAATAAAAATTAAAGTACCCAAAATCCTGCAACAGAGAAAAACGCTAATCATGTGAGGAGTGTGATATGTCCAAAATATAAAAAGACCATCAGACCATATCAATAAACCAGCAACATAGACAAGCATCGCTAGTTTTGAAGGCAGAGTGATAAACATTAATCATTTTTTTTCACAAGAGAAAAAACGTTGTTTTGAATATATTATATGAAGTAAAACAGTCCATGAAGTCATTACATTTTCACATTTGAAGATTGGAACCCAAATATCCATCCAGAAAAGTGGAAGTCCCACCCGAGACAATGATAGAAAAATACCCCATGTCACATACAGGGACATGATATAAAATCCAGTAACGGTCCACATGGAGATTATCGACAATTTGAGAAAGCATCCAAATATGCCCGAGGCATCTATAAGAAAGTGAAATAGCAGTATGTAGAACAGTAAAGCAACAGATAGAGTACCGACGTCCATTGTTCCAAATACAAATTGAAGTACCCAAAATCCTTGAACAGATCAAGAAAAACGCTAATCATGTGAGAATTCAAAGTAAAGTTAATCTATTAACATTGCGAATAAAATTACACCGAAGTCAAAAACATTGCCTCGCCATACTCATGGCAAATTTGTCATCAAAAAATCAAAAAATTAAGAAGACTGCCCTCATACGGGGAAACCAGTCTTGAACGTTTAATTTACAGAATTCAAAAATATTACAAAGGTCCAGCACAGTAAAATAAAGTAAAAGAAGCCCAATTAAGTGGGCCCGCTAAGCAAGAAAAACAAATTAACCAAACTACTCCTCCGGTGGTTCCTCCACGATTCGGCACCATCCTTCGGAAGGTCCAGGATCGCTAGGTGCTACCTCCACATGCATGCCACCGCTCCCCTCCTGAAGGCCCGAATGCTGGCCGGCTTTTTCCGAGCTCAGACCCGCCGGATGGGTGCATTCTTCCTCCGTTTGGGCCTCCTCGCGGAAGACCACAGTGACTAAAACCATGATTCTTGGGAGGTTGAGAGAGAAATTAAAGGAAAATTGCGCAGTGCGCGTCGTGGGAGAAGGTGAACTAACGGTGGGGAAGCCAGGAGTAGGAGAATCCATACGGTGGCCAGATGCTACAAGCCGACCCCGCCCACTCCTAGTATTTGGATATCGACCTAGGTAATAATCACTGGACTGGCCGGAAGTCGACTCTGTTGAGGGGCTGGAGGGAGCGCGCCGAGGTTGACGTCTAGTGCTCCCTCTGCGGCAACGCATCCTATGACGCACGCGAGGCATGGGTGCAATCTCAGGCGCAGTGGGCACAAGAGGAGACGAAGAAGCAGAATTGCAATTAACAGAGGAAGACAGACAGAGACAGAACCGAGAGACTGAAGGCCCGAATGCTGACCGGCTTTTTCCGAGCTCAGACCTGTCGGACGGGTGCATTCTTCCTCCATTTGGGCCTCCTCGCAGAAGACCACAGTGACTAAAGCCGTGATTCTTGGGCGGTTGAGAGAGAAATTAAAGGAAAATTGCGAAGTGCGCGTCGTGGGAGAAGGTGAACTAGCGGTGGGGAAGCCAAGAGCAGGGGAATCCATACGGTGGCCAGATGCTACAAGCTGACCCCGCCCACTCCTAGTATTTGGATATCGACCTAAGTAATAATCACTGGACTGGCTGGAAGTCGACTCTGTTGAGGGGCTGGAGGGAGCGCGCCGGGGTTGACCACTAGTGCTCCCCCTGCGGCAACGCATCCTATGATGCACGCGAGGCATGGGTGCAATCTCAGGCGCAGTGGGCACAAGAGGAGACGAAGAATCAGAATTCCAATTAATAGAGGAAGACAGACAGAGACAGAACTGAGAGAAATGCAAATATGCAGCAACGTCTAGGCAGAAGTTCAGCTGGCCACTTCTCCTTATCGTCACAGTTAGCAGGCAGTGTAATCCAGAAACCGACTTGTCTGAAAAACCATGGCTAAACGCCATTTTTTCGACCTGTCTGCAATGCAATCAAAGGACACCCGTCATAATTAATCTCTGATCATTAATAATGAGAGCCGAGGGTCGGATCAAATTGGAGCGTACGGAATCGCTAAGAGGAGTGGAGGTCCGATCTTGAACAGTGTTAAAAATTAATTAATGCAGATTTGATGTGAAAATTTAATTGAACAGCGTTAAATGTTAATGCGATTGATATGAAATCGCCATATCCATGTCCCATCACCTTAAACGCCATCGAATGCACCCGCAGCTGGGAGCAGGGCAAGTTTTTATTGAGGACACGTGGCATAAATTGATTGGAGCGGATCTTTGTTTGGGCTGCTCGCGCAGTGGAAATCCGGACCCGTAAAATATTAGGGCGAATTTGATAAGAAATTCGCGTCACAAAATTGGCCGACGTCAGCAGGCTATTTTGGAACACGAATTTGGTTTGAATTATGGTTTATCGCCGTTTGAAGTCCGACGGGCTCGACTTAAGAACAATTTTGTTTGATCCCATCTTATAAAATTTGTGTTGGTTTTCTTTGATAATACACATATTTATAATAAATCATGGGAATACCACACTAAACATGTGGAAAATTTATATAAATAATTATTGAGAGCAATCATTTTTATGTAAAAATATCCAAGGCGAGGTCTGTGTAGAGAACCGGGGTCGTGAAAACTGTTCAAATATAAAAATCCCGCTTAATAAAGAGACAAAATTGTTGTGCTTTCGGAACCTGACCCAAGGATTGGACATGAGTTAACAAACAAAAGGATAGCGGAACTAGACTTGCACCCGTGGTCAAGCCCTCTACCAAAACCACGAGCGGAATCACAAAAGCGGGTTGCCCATATTGCACCGCTTTTGCGGAGTAGGTGGTATTTCCTATTCGCGAGAGATTCCATAGGGAATGCGACACATGGCGAAGTGACCCCCGAAAAACCACCGTTTAACCCGCGCCATCGCACGTTAAAGCCCGACGTTGGAAGCCGAGCGAAATTGCCAAGAGTCGTTGATTTGGAGAAGGGCCATCGGACAGTGGTCGCACGTTGAAATTGCCTGGAGGTTAACTAAGGTGTGCGAAGGATAGCCAGGTACGATACGAGTGTTTGATTGGTTATTGATATATATAGGTGGGGCCGAAGTATAATGAAATTGTTTAATTAAACGATTGGCGGATAATTAGCATAAGTCTGGAGCGTGATTGTTGTAAGGCTGGGTGGTGAAATATAGAGCCGAAAGTTCATTACAAGTTATTCATTTAAAAAGAAACGTGGAGTATAAATACAAAGTGTTGAAAGTTAAACATTGGTTATAAGGATTGGAGATAATATAAAGTCGGGAATATAAATTAAAGTCCAACCATTGTGGATAGTATTTATTTATCAAATTCTATGAATTTGATAAATAAACCCGAAGAAAGAAGAAGTCAATTAAGACTCAGGCTGGAGGAAAAGAACGGGGTACACCAAGGGAAAATGCTGACACAGCGATTGTAGACACACCGGCTCTCCTTGGGGGTCCAATTTCAGTTTTGTTGCGTCACACGATGATCTCTCTTCTCTGGCATTTACTTGTATTGAAGATCACTATTCTAGGAATAAGGAGTTATTTTCTCCAAAAATAACCCTAGCCAAACATTGACAATGCATCAAGGATATCTTTCTATGCTTCATAAGCACATTTTTTCTACTTCTAAATCATGTCTTGGAAGTGGTTGTTTTGCTGGAAATTATTCACCAGTTGGTTTCATACCAAAGTATTTTTCACATTTTCAGCATCCAATACATGAAAAATATAATGGTTTAAAACAACATAAATATTTGAAATTTTGCAAGAATTGTCCGGCACACTTTGAATATGAATTTTGAAGTCAAGTGCATGATGCTGTATAGGATCAAGTGTCATTTTGAATACCAAATGTTTCACAAGAAACTTCTCAACATGCTACCCTGCAGTAAGGATTAAATGACAATATTACATCAACTATTTCCATAATAAAAGTGCACCTCGGCCATAAGACTAAACAACTACAAATGTTGTAGATCTAACAAGACCACACAATCAAATGTATTCCACAAGGCCAATACTGTATGAAAAAATGAAAAGGAGTTTGCAACCAAAAATACCTTAGGCAACTAATTCAATTAGATACACCAAACCATCAGCAAAAAGGAAAACCAGCCTACTCAAAAGGCAAGTGTTTACCTCCTTTGAAAAAATTTTGAGTTCCGAAACAAGGGCCTTTATTGTCTTGTCAATGCCCCTAGTAATTTGAACGGGGTTTGCACCTGCTGCAACAACCTAAACAAAAAGGTTTCATTTCAAATTATTTTCCACAAATTTAAGATACAACCATTGTCGGTTTTGTATTTCCTAACAAGCTCATAAATTTTGACAAAAGAACCAAAAATTTTTAATACTTGATAGCAATTTTTTCACTCAAAAACTATCTTAGACTCAATAAGCCCAACCCAAAACTAAAAAACCAAACACCATAAGACCCTACAAAAATGAATAGATGATCTTAATCCAGTACTATCGGCAAAAAGTTACCTTTACACCCTCACTTATTAAACCCTGTGCTGTTGAATTTTAACTTCAACTGCTGCAGCAGAAGGACGGATGCAGCAGCAACATTTTTTTTGGAGGTTGCTTGCATGCCATCCAGAAATTTAATTCAGCATTTAAAATTCCTGCAAGTTTTTTTTGTAGACGGCCGCAGCCATATTTCTGTACAAGATTGTATTTAAACACAACAACCGGCATTAACGCAATTCACCAACCAGAAATTAAACAAACAGAAATTTACCCGACAGTTTTGTAAATTCAAAAGGAGGACACGTGGAGCATTAATATTGGATCGCATGAAATTGAAGGGAATCTGAAAACCTGAAAACCGGACCCGAATTTTTATAGGGCACATTGGATTGAGAATTCGAGTTAAAATTAGGCAGACGTCAGCATCCCATTTTGGAACGCGAATTTGGTTTGAAATTCAATCTATTTAGACTTTTGAAGTCCGACGGAAAGGGTTCTTTAATGTTTTGATAGTTTAATATATACATATGTTATAGATATATATTATGCGAAATGAAAGGTGGGCCATAGAATTTAGTTTTAATTTTATTTTTTTTAAAAGAGGGTTTATTATAATATGTTTTATATGTTACGGCATATAAAAATAAAAAGGTCGAAAAAGCTTGGTAGTTTTTTTTATAGACAGTACGTAAATTTTTTATTACACAGCAGTGTGTAAAAAGTGAAAGACTGAGTGTAACTTTTTAAGTGTGTATGCACATCAGTGCGAAAGGGAAAAACACAGCAGAGTGTTTTAGAGACAGAGTATGTTTGTTTTGAACAGACAGTGAGTTGGTTTTATGCACTGCGTTTTGTAGCAGTCATAATTTTGTAATCCCTCTCAGTGAGGAAGTAGTGTAATAGTTTTTTTTTGAGTTATTGAAGGGAATAGAAGTTTTTTTTCAAAGTATTGAAACTCTGTATCTTGTCAAAGAAATTTTTATTTTCTCTGTGTTAGAGGAAGGGAGATTTATTTTCCATTCATTGTTCTGGAATTTTTCAATATTCCAACATGTGCAAGAACAACAGATGTTGTGGTTCCATCCCCAGCTAAATCATTTGTCTTTGCGGCAGCTTGCCTTACCAACTTGGCCCCAATATTTTCAACTGGGTCCTCTAATTCAACCAATAAAAAGGCCAAAACCATAGCATTGAGATACATTTCATTACACTGTCAATAGCAATAAAATTTGACTCAGCCATAACCCTTTCCTTTTATTGTTGTGAAAAGCTTTATGCATTACTCTAATGTGGCTAGTCCATAGGCCAAGTAGACCACTGGGTAACAAATATGTTTGCTTTCACCTTTGAGTTTTCAAATTATGCCTACCAAATCTAAGACATTTAAGAGGGGGAACTAATACAACGTTAAAAAGAAAACCAGAGCACACATCTACAAATTACCTCCTTAGCTACTGTCACACCATCATTAACTATTTCGGAGAACCATGCTTGCTCTCCAAGACAACATTTTTCCCTTCGCCCCAAGGGTGACTCCAACAAGATCAGCAAGTTTGTTCACACCGCCTGCAAGACAAATTGACAATGCTTTCGGTAAGTGTGCAATTGAATGCTAGACCATATGCCAAAACAACCCTCCATGAAAAATTAAAATAACACATTAAAATCGAATATAAGTGGACAAGGAAAGATCCACCGCAGTGAAGTTTCACGTGCGGGTGACCTTCCTTTAAACATAATTTTTTCTCTGACCTGCAATTTTTTTGTCACTGAGCCATCCTTGTTGAAGTACAACTCCTTTTCCATAGCTCTTGTATTAACTACCTTCTCTCCATCACGTAATCTTAGAGTCCCTCTTATGCTTGAGCGATTAAAGGAAATGGGTGAAAAAACTGAAAGAGAAGACAATTGTCTGCCATAATTATCAAACATTGCACCCAACTTCTTCCCCTTTCCATTGTTACCCAATGAGGTAGATGTGGCAATTGTTGTCATACTATCCAAAGCAGAGGCCATCTTCTCTTATGTTGAATATAGAATTACAAGATCTTCATATTAGTATGAACCTTAAAAAACATGACTCCCATTGCTAAAAACCACTTTTAAGTTGTAATAGGCAAACTAAACAACTATCGCAACTTTTGGCAACTTATGGAGCATTAAGAGAGAAACAACCAAAGAGAAATACAACCACAATCCTCATTTTAATGAGACCGGACTATATATTTGCATTAAGATAATAGAAATAAATCACGACTATATTAAGGCTAGCACAAAACAATCTTTAACCAGTGTCTCTCACGGCCTTCAGGTTGCCATGCTAGAGGTTGCATATTTTTAATTTAAATTCTTGACCTCTCGTGCCCATCTATGAATGCATCCAATGGGATATCTACATCAAATGCTCCTTTATATCCCCAAAAAAAAATTCCCTACTACAAGAGCACCGGTATTGATGGATCACCCCACACCATCCCACCCACTAGAAACGGTGAAAAAGGAAACCCGAGAAAACTTCTGAAATATCTCAAGATGACTATATGGGTGGTTCTTATGAATCAACCAACCATTGAGAACATGCTCATCAATCCAAACCATGAGTATTATGTGACAATATTCAAGCAGGCACTGAATCGGATTTCTGAAGCTATGTTAGAGAAACCCTAAACTCTCACTAAAAATAGGTGAAATGTGGCACCACTCAGAGATTGACATGTGCCAATTGGTACAAGTGGTAGAAAATTGGCATGCTCAAACAACGAGGTGATGCGGGAATGACATGAGGGATAAAATATCAGAAAAGCCCCAAATCTGGAGAACTAAAGCTCATCACCAACTTGAGATTGACAACTTTACATGATGTAACCTATGAAATCGTAAATGGAGAAATCATAGTAACAATAAAGTAACCTATGTAACAATAAAGTCGGACTCATCCTGGGAGTGGTAATGGGAGAAATCATAGTGAACAACGGGAAACATGCATTGTTGCTTACAATCAAATAGATGAAAAAACACATACAAAAAACCTAGATAATAATCATGAACAAGCTTAATATTGAATTATGAACTGTAAAGGAACTTACAAAATGTGACATTACAAACCTGGTCAAGCGCACAAGCAAAAATATCCTGGATATGACCCTGGTTGACAAGTTGTATTGCTCATGATGCAAGAGGATTTGTACTTGCACTGCCAAGTCAATCAAAATCCATCATTATCTATACAATAAATACAAGTAATTGATGTAGTATTTTTTACTCTAAGATGCATTCTTATGATAATGTTAGAACATATGTTGAAAATGTCAAAACATACCTGAATAAGCTCCTCTTCGTTTCAAGAACAATTTATTAGAGTCACATGAACTTGGAACAAGCCTCCCACGATCTGAAAGAGTAGCAACTAAGTCAACAGTGACTTTTTTGTTGCTACGCTGGATCAAGGGAGGTTTGCTCCAAGATTAAATCGCTCCAATAAATTATTCTCTACTAAACAGGGCCAACCACGTGAAGGTGGAAGCTCTTGTGGCCCCTCCCCCCCCCTCACCTCACTCTCAATTCCCCAATACCCAATCTATATTTCATTTTTTACTTTCATGAGCATAAAAAAAAATATTCAATAACTAATAAAAAAACAATTCAACAAAAAGTACGCAGGGAAACATTGCAATTAATGCTTGACATAAAATAGTATGATAAATGAGTTTTTTATATAACACAAAAAACGTTCCAAGTATGGTAACGTTTGTCTTATAATAATACAATATTTTACATTGTCAAATTTTCTTTTTCTTCTTCCTATTTTTAAAGCTCCTAATTACATCATCAATATCATCGTGCTCTGCTCCTGTTTCGTGCCTTTCCACCCGCACTGCTGACCTAGTTGCGTATTCACGATGTCTGTGCTCATCCAGTGACGGGGCATCGCCTACAAAAACAGATAATATTAAATTTTAATTGTCAGTTTTTAAATATCATTGAACTAGTTTAGTAATATTAATAAAAAAAATTTCAATGAGATTATTTACCTGGTGCACCAGTTGTCGCCGATGACCTAGTTGCGTTGTCACGATGTCTGGTCTCATCCAGTGACGGGGCATCGCCTACAAAAACAGATAATATTAAATTTTAATTGTCAGTTCTTAAATATCATTGAACTAGTTCGGTAATATTAATAAAAAAAATTGCAATGGGATTATTTACCTGGTGCACCAGTTGTCGCCGCTGACCTAGTTGCGTTGTCACGATGTTTGGTCTCATCCAGTGACAGGGCATCGCCTACAAAAATAGATAATATTAAATTTTAATTGTCAGTTTTTAAATATCATTGAACTAGTTCGGTAATATTAATAAAAAAAATTGCAATGAGATTATTTACCTGGTGCACCAGTTGTCGCCGTTGGGACTGTTGCCCTGTCTTCCTCTCTGGTGGTAACATCCTCAAGGGAAACATTCTCTGTCATTTAAACAAAAAACGTTATAAGGACAACCATCAAGGTATAATTAGAAAAAAATATAAGTGGAAATTAATTACCGTCACGACCCTCACTGATAGCAGCATTGTCGGCCTGGTCCCCACTACAATGATCAGGTTGCATGAGAGGATCATCTACATACGGCTCTAAAACTGGGTTATTTACCTCGTCGGTAGTGTTGCTCCCCTGATTTAAACAAAGTTGTTAGACATTAAATTTATGGACGAAAACAAAAATATTGAAAGGTTAATGTTTTACCTTATCAGGCATTGTAGATCTTGGGACTGCCCCAAGCTTCTGCGACGTTCAACTACAGCTTGATAGCCAAAACGGAAAGCAATATTTTTATCTTCCTCTGTAGTTATTGTTCCAAAGTCATCACCCTACATTATATATGATTGTGTATTTTTAATCATATCTGATAGGATTACAAAAAACGTTGGAAGGCGATACAATTAATTATAAGATGTTTAGCTACTTAATTACAATTCTTGCAGCTAATTTCAAGTAGCCACCCTGGCCGAGCTTGTGATGGCCCTTTTTCTTAATCCTAGCTTTGGTTGCCTTTGAGGTGTCAGGCAACCTAGCATCAAAAGATTGAAGTCAGATATGACGTAGCACACTTTTATTTTAGACATAAAGAAAATTAAAGCTATTGAATTAAAGTTGTAATTTACCTTGCGGGTCCAGTTGGCATTTTTCCTTCTTTCTTTGCCCATTTCTCTTTTCCGTCATGGATGAGTTCTCTCCACTTACTCTCTGAAACTACGAGAGGACGCTCATATCTATGGTTAAATTGCAATTGCGTCCTATAGGTGTCCTTGGTATATTTCAAATATTTGTCGGCTACCTGAGCCACCACTGTTCTGTCAAATGTGCCGACCCCAAAAAGGGCTTCTAGATAATCTAGAAGTTCTTTTTTTAGATTGGAATTCTGGGAATTCCACCCTGTACGTATGGTTGCGCCAAAAATTACCAACGCATGTCTCTCCAGAATCCTGTAGAACTCATTGTTTCCTACACAGAATAAAACCAAAAAAAGAAGAAGATATTATCATTAATTTAAAAATAAAAATCATGATAAATATGTTTTAGATAAAGTACATGAAATAGTTAAAATATTAAAATTTACATGGGAGTTGTACATGCTTTATAGGGACACCCTCATCATTCACCAACAACGTGCCATTAATGGTCCCTGTGGAGCTGACACGTGTAGCTCCAGGAAACGCAATAATGTAGTTGGCCATATCAGCCTCATCATTGCCAACGCGTTCAGCGGTTGGCTGGGTGTCTGCTTGGGCAGGGTGTGTTTCTTGGCTAGCACCTAAAGGAGTAGAAGGTGTACGAGAGGGTTGTTGGGCAATCTCTGTCCCTTGTGTCCCACTACCACCAACACCGGGTTCAGCAAATGCCAGAAAACGCTACATACAAAAGAACTTTTTGTTAGTTTAGTCAATGTAAAAATTAAAAATCAAACTATCACAATTCATCTCATGCAGAACAAAAAAAATATCCTTTTGACTTTTTATTATTACATGATATCTATTTAGCTGCCTCATAAGATGTTGTATCCTCTCTTCTGTTTCAGGTGTTTGAGGCGCGTCTATCAAAGCATTAAATTCCGACCTTGCATCTCGTGCCTTTTTTTGCAACAACAACACCGGAGATAGGGATGAAGAAATCTCTTCCTCAAAGAGGGAATCATCAGGCGTACCATGGCTAGGTGTCTGCATATTTGAACAAAATTAATATTATTTCAATTATGTAAATAACTAAAATACCTAAAGATAGAGCAATGCTGGCACTTTACATGTTCTTCCGCTGGCCTCTTTCCGCGATCATCCCATCTCGAGGTTGTTCCTGCACTGCTCTGATCAGTCTGCCACATTGCAATAAAATTATAAATGTAAAAACTTGAAAACAATATCTAACTTGAAAACACAAAATGAAAACTGAAATAATTTCTAATAAGACACCAGAAGACAGAGTTAGAGTTTCAAATATGCCTTGCATTGAATTTAGTCCTGGAAACATGCCATTGCACATTAAGGCACCCAAACATTCAATCCACGAATGATATATTTAAGTAGGCTTCTCCTATTCTGGGAAAACACCATACCTATAATGCATTCACTTGCATGTATAAAGGAAAAGGAAAACATGTTTTCATACAACGGTGACAAAGGCATCTTGGGGAAAGGTATCTTCACTTTTTATTTATGTTGTTCACCCACACCACTCTCGTGTTTTCACTAATCTTGTTTTGTCATTTTTGGATTCAAATTAAGTTAAGGCCTTAAGTATTTTTTGACCTTTTGGTGTAGTTTTTATATGTGGCATGTATGGATTTTCCATTAATTCTGCACTTTTTCTCTTCATGCGCATGTTTCCCTGGAAATCAAATGCATGATTTAGTCCCATACATTTAACAAGTTGTTGGATCAACTCCATAGGAAATATCATGTTTTCTATTCAATCAAAATTTATCTCAGTTAGGGTAGGTAGGAAGGTTTTCCCTTTGTATTAATAGGGCACTTCTAGCTTGCATTTTTATTATATCTTTCAAATTTAGTGTCGGTTCAATTAGGGCATGATTTTTTGCAACTTTCAAGGTGAGAATGAACAAAGACAAATTTTTGTGATGGATGACTGTATATGACTCCATGGCCAGAGGAAAAGGCACTAATCTACTTCTTCAAATATCTATAGTTCTCATTCACCTCATATGGAGATGGTCCCTGATTTTGAGCCAAATGTTGCAACAAAAAGTTCCCCCCCTCCATAATTTGATATTCAATGGAAATTTCTTAAATTGATGATGGGGCATGATTATGGAACATTGGAACATACATATGTAATGGAATTCCAAGATCATGATATATGTTTGCATATTTTTATGGCAATGTTCCACCAAGTCCCCTGGAGGTGGGAGTGAGGGGATGAGGGAGCGCGGGAGCGGCCTATGCAAAAGCTCCCTACCAATTTTCAAGAAACGTGGGGGGACGTCGGGGTCATAAAAATTATAAAATTTAATATTTAAAATGTAACTATATTGTTGCAAGGAATGTATATACAGTCATCATACACTTGCATCATGAAAGATAAATCATAAATGATAAAATTACAAATCGATGAATGATGAATCATATAATTGAAACAAATTTAAAAGTTAAAAGTTAAAACATACATCATACAATCATGCATGTAAGTTTGTAAGTTTGTAACTATATAATCATTAATGCAACTACTAACAATGTACAATGAAAATAAAGTTTAAGATATCATATGACATATTATATCAAGATTCAAAATAGAGTTTAAACTGAAGTTTACAACTCAAGTCTGAAACATAAAACTTAAACGCAAATAAGTTATGTCTGAAACATAAAACATAAAACATAACATATGAATATCAAATGATATCATTATAATGATAAATGAGCATAAATTCTCAAGTGAATGCCCCACTAGTCTCTACATCCAACTTCTGCACGAATATATCAGGATCAACCATGTCACCATCTGAATCAGAATCACTTGGATTCTCAAATATGCTAAGTGGCACATCAACTTTTAACACGAAACCATAAAATAAAAGGGGCGGTGAGGGGACATGAGGGGGCGTGAGGGAAACATCCCCTAGAAGTCCCCAAGACCCCGGAGCGCGAGGGGGCGAGGAATCTAGACCCCTAGGTGGGGGGCGAGACCCCGTGTAACACTGGTTTATGGAGGTGGTGGAGAAAAAAAGAGCTCAAATAGAGCTGAAATTTTTCACATAAAAAGGACTGTGGGCTTGACTAATGGTTCCATTTAAAAAATGATATCTAGACAGAGAATAAGTGTAGCATGCAAACATGCATTGAAAATCCATCTGAGTTTGCATTGTATTACTTGTGATGGATTCAAATTTGGGTTTCAAAATGCCAGGTTATGGCATGATTTTGTCGAGAAACCCTTAGTTGGATTCTCATGTTGGTTTAATTTATATTTTAAGTTTTTTTTGCAATCTTTGGGTGATAGTAACTCATGAACTAGGTTACCAATGTGTAAAAATCATATTTCAAGAATAAAGTTGTGATTTTTTTATATTATTATTATTATTATCTATTAGCTACGAGTATTGACACCTAATGCCTGGAATTTTGACATCTTGATAGCATGGATAATTTCGAAAATGTTTCTAGTAATGTTAACATAATAACTATCATTACGTGTCTTCACTTTTGTCACCATAATAGAACTGTGATATGGACTCATCACACAACTTCATATGCTATGTCCCAACAAGTTCAAACTGGTTGAACCTACCTCATAGTGTGGTTATTAAGGACAAGTTGCTTGGTATATAACTCGATAGCATAGACCACGTTGCGGTTCTAAAAAGAATCCTCAAGTGTCAAAAAAACTTCACAATATGTTCTACTATAAAGCCTTTTGGGATACCTGAAATAATATATGTATCATTGATGACATTTAAAGTATGACAAGATCCAGAGGGAAAGGAAATCAATGGAAGAGTGATCCACCAATGAGAACCTAGAATTTAGCATCAGATGAGTTAGAGTCTAGGAAATTGAAACCCTATAATATTAATTAGTGATGAAGGACATCACATAGGTAATTATATTTTCATGTAGAATAATCTGTTAATTCAAATTTAAACTACATAATATGAAAGGCATACCATAAATTTTTCCACGTAAGTCCAAAAAACCTATAAAAAGGGAAAACCTTCTTTTTCCATGGGAAATAATTTACCTTTCCTTTTTCAAGACAATCTAAATCACAAAAAATATGAACTATACTGCACACATTCTTGGATAATGTGAAAGTGGAAAAGGAATACCCTACACAAGTGATGCACACATGTACATTTGAACACTAATAGATTTTGTAGTTGAAATGCAATGCTTGTTTTCATTTAAATGTAGGGTTTTTAAAGCAGGGAGAAATAATGGCTGCCAAATTAATAAGCGTTTTTTTGGGAAAAATTTAAATCTTGTATTGGGTGATGAAGATAATAGAGGGTATTGAATCTTGATTCTTGACATCTAGAGAGAACCCTACAGCCTAACACAATCCAATGGAATTGACCAAAAAAAACCAAATAGAGTCAACCCTACTATAGGAGGAAGGGCCTGCAGTAAGAACTTACCATTTTGCAAGAGCTGAGGGCGAATGTTGTTCTACAAGAGCTAAGGGCGAACGCTGAGGGCGAATGCCGAGGGAAAATTGAGAGGGCAAATGCTGTTATGCAAGAGTTGAGGGTCAATTCTTTTCTGCAAGAGCTGAGGGTGAATGCAGGGTGAATGTTGTTCTGCAAGAGCCGAGGGTGAATGCAGGGCGAATGCTGTTTTGCAAGAGCTCAGGGTGAATGTTGAGGGTGAATGCTGCTCTTACATAAGGGCGAATGTTCATCTCCGCAAGAGCGGAGGGCGAATGCGCGCGTGATATCAGACGTTAATGTAGCACACATGTACATTTGAACACTAATAGATTTTTGTAGTTGAAATGCAATGCTTGTTTTCATTTAAATGTAGGGTTTTAAAGCAGGGAGAAATAATGGCTGCCAAATTAATAAGCGTTTCTTTGGGAAAAATTTAAATCTTGTATTGGGTGATGAAGATAATAGAGGGTATTGAATCTTGATTCTTGACATCTACAAAGAACCCTATAGCCTAACACAATCCAATGGAATTGACCAAAAAAACCCAAATAGAGTCAACCCTACTATAGGAGGAAGGGCCTGCAGTAAGAACTTACCATTTTGCTAGAGCTGAGGGCAAATGTTGTTCTGCAAGAGCTGAGGGCGAATGCTATTCTACAAGAGCTGAGGGCGAACGCTGAGGGCGAATGCTGAGGGCAAATGATGTTCTGCAAGAGCTGAGCGTGAATGCTGAGGGAAAATGCTGTTTTGCAAGAGCAGAGGGCGAATGCGCGCGTGATATCAGACGTTAATGTAGCTATTGCGACAAATACGAAACAATAAAATCATTTTTATGTAGCGCGCATATAAGTTTCAAATTTTTATGTAGCGCGCATATAAGTTTGGTATTTTTATGTAGCGCAAAAATAAGAGTCGTTATATCGACGGCGGAAAAGGCGTCGCTATTACGACGGGTTCCTCCAAACGTCGTAATGGCGACACCTAGACATTGTGTCGCAGTTGCGACGTTTGGAGTCGTCTCAATAGCGACGCTTTGGGCCATGGTGTCGCAATTGCGACGTCTTCCTCCAAACGTCGCAATTTCGACACGTTTTTAAGTGTCAGTATTGCGACACTTTTCTATAGACGTCGGTATAGCGACGGTTTCAGGCGGGATGGAAAAAATTTGGGAAAATTTCCGACATTTGGTCAAAAGAGTCGGAACCAAGTGTCGGAATTTCCGCCAAATGTAGTAGTTCTTTTTCGCCTTTTATTATTTCTGGCGATATCACATCACAAATTTTATATAAAGCACTTTATATGCTACCTGATGCATTTGCGATTGCGATAAAGGATTTTTTGGGTTTTCCACCTATGTCCTTAGCCAACAGAACATGAATTTTATATTTTCAAATTCCTATTTCTATATTTATAAGTGACAAAGGGTTTTATTGTCTTAATCTTAAAATTTTAAAAGTGTCCCCATTATTTCTTAAGGCATCTATCCAAAAATAATGGGGGGGTTTTGAATAATGCAAGAGAGTACAAGGAGACAAGTAAACTCAATATTATTCATGAAATTTTAATGAGTCAGATGAATAAAAAATTGATTCTCTTCATGAAATTTTAACGATTACATTGAATAAAAACTCAGTGTCTTTTTTGGTTTTTAAAGAGCTAGAAAAATATAGAAAAATAATGGCTCATAACCTTCTTCATGGGAGTTTAACGAGTCCGAAGAAGGAAACTCGGGGATTTTTCGATTAAAGAGCTAGAAAAGTTCCCAAAAAATGATCATGCTTGTTTCTCCTTCATACGAAGTTTAACAATCCTAAAGAAGTAATTCGGGGTTTTTTCAGTTTTACGAGCAAGAAAAAGTCCCTAAAAAGGGGCTCAGGAGTTTTTTCAATTTTACGAGCTAGAAAAAGTCCATAAAAAGAAGGCTCAATGGTTTTTTCAGTTTTACAAACTAGAAAAAGTCCCTAAAAAGAAGATTAGGGGGTTTTCTCAGTTTTACGAGCTAGAAAAATTCCCTAAAAACAAGGCTCAGAGCTTCTTTGTGTAAGTTTAACAAGCCCGAAGAAGGGAAATCGAGGTTTTTTGGTTTAACGAGCGAGAAAAAAACCATAAAAATAATGCTCTAGATTTCTTGATCTCATGCTCGTTAATAGAAGGGCCTATGTCGGGCATTTCCTCATAAGACTAAGTGAAAAAATCACGAAATTCCTTAAAAAGGGATGTGTAGCATGCAATCTCCTCGGGACTGCAATCTACTCCAATCTGTATGTTTTCCACGATGCTTGTTTTGATCGAGATGTCTATGAGCATAGTCTTTGAAATATTTCCCAATTTTCCTTCTGCATCAATAGTCTGAATAGTCATGTAAAAGGATGGAACGATCTTAGGTGCGTTATAAGGCAGGATTTGTATAGTTGTCGCATTCGAATTTGATATCAAAGCACGATGATGAAAACCATCCTAAGGTCTCTCTTCTACAAACATGATCTCTTGAATAGATTCATCTGAAGGTAGGAATTCATTACGGATATCTTTAGAAGGAACAATTATGGGAGAGAGGATGGTACTATCGGTAGCAGAGGGGTCAGATGCATATTTGATGGCTTGCTAAGCCAACTCAGCTGGTGAAAGCGACATTTGTTCTCCATAAGAATCAATGTATGAAGGGTCCAGTAGGATCCAATCGATAGAGCCATCTAATATGGTTGATTTCATTGAAACCGTTTGTGGAACCTCAGGTGGTGGGAGAGGAAAACAACCCATAAGGGAAGACACCTTTAGAAGACCGGTACCAATACTGACATAAGAGTAAGGAATTCCTCCTATAAGGGGTATGGTGCTACTGGAAAATGTGGAATAATCTAGGGTGCAGAAGGATAGATGGTCCACTGTAACTATTTTCCCATCCAGAGTAAAAGGATGGCATAAGACCAACTGTGGGCCAAAAGGATATTATAGTCGAGATGACGATCTACAACTTCAATGCCCATTATTATCATTTTATCAATAAGAGTATTGGGGTAGCTAGCAAGGTATAATTTTGGGAGGAATGTGTGGTCATTGAAGGCTTTAAGGGAGTTCGACGATGGATATAGGGTAGGAGAACCCAAAGAGATCCAACACAAATTTGACATTACGCAGGTCGAAGCACCTTCGTCAATGAGAGTGTGATGGATAGGCCTTCCCTTCAACAAAAATTTCACTTGAAAATTGAATTGATGAGAAAGGCGAGGTTTTCATTTTTCCATGTAAAATATAGCTAGCATAGAATCATGAGGGTCAATTCCACCAATGGCCAAAAGAAGATCTTTCCTTTTCACTAGATAGGTTTGCAACACTTCGAGAGAAGACATAGCTGACGCTGCTTATGCCAAGTATTCCACGATGTTGTATTTTTTTTAAACACGTGCAAAAGTATTATGAGTTATGGGACGAAGGGTCCCTTTGGGGGGACGAATGGCATGGTCAGCAGTAGTCCTTTTGATATGAATATCATTGGCGGTGGTGGATTTGAACTCGAGGCAACGTCTTGAGCATTAGTGACTGGATTTCCATAGGTCTTGGGTCACTTTTGGAGATCAATTATCTCCATGCCATAAATGGCAGATGATCCTTTTCCAGAAGGATGAGAACCACCATTTCCCCCTTGCAGGGGTTGTGGTGGGTTTTCAACTAGATGTTGTTGCTATTCTTGCTTAGGGAAAGGGGTGTGTAGGATAGAAGGGGTCCTCCCAGTATCCTTTTGCGTAATAAAGTTTGTGAATTCATGCAGGCGAGAAAATTTATATGTCAAGTGGTCCTCGAAATTTTTTTTTCAAGGGAATCTAGTATCCTTGTCTTTCCCTTTGTCAATAGCAGTTTTCTAATTTGGATTATTCTAGGTAACAGGCTGCTCCTCAGAAAGAGAGGTATTTTTCTTGTTCGTCTTGTTCTTACTGCTAGGTTTTTGTGTATACTGCACAGATTTTACCACAAAGGTCGAAAGAGCAACTGATTGGGTAGTGATGGTGGAAGCTAAAGATAGCTAGGAAGCTTGCAGACTGAGTTGCTTTACAACATTCCTAGAGGTTATGCCAATGAGACCGTCGGCATGCGCTTTAGGTTGCTGAGTGGCACGAGCATTGGAGTTTCTAGGGGCATGGGGGAGTAAATCATATAGCATTCCACATTGCGAATATATTAAGTCTAGATGTTGTGTAGGACAGATGGATTGGTCTTCCATGAACGCACTAGCTAATGCCACATCCTTAGCAATGGGAGGAATGAATGAATTGTAGAACCAATCTGCTAACAGATTATCTAGAATTGGGGCCTGAACAAGCCTCCCCCTACGCCTCCATTCATGGACATGATCGGAGATGTGGCTTGTGGTATCTTGGTGCAACATAGTGAGAAGTTCCGTTTTGGTTTCGTAGTAGATAGGGAGCTGAAAGTGTTTGATAAATTCCATTTCTAAGGCACCAAATGTGTTAACTGACATGCATGGTTACTCAATGTACCACTTGGCAATGTTTCCTGTGAGGGTGCGGGGGAAGAGTCTAATTCGGAACTGTCAGCCACCATGGAATTAGAGACATACGATAGATGATAGGTGGTGACATATGTGACTGGGTCATCCCTTGTTTCCCATCAAACTTAGGGATATCTCCAGGAATATTATGTGGTATAGGAAGCCAAAGTGGGTTGTGATTGATGGGATCTTTGGTAAATTTATACATATCAGGGATGTCTAAAGTTTCCAAAAATGGAAATTATGTGGTTTCCCCCGAATTTTACCAAGGAGGCATTGGATGACCAATAGGACCATGTGGTCCTACCATCAAAGTGTTCCCAATGGTATATGCAGGACTCGTCGAATAATAATTTCCTAGTAGCGATGGTGTAGGGATGTAAGGTGGTTGTCCATAATGGTTGTTAAGTTGCAGGAAAAAATGTTGGTTTCCCCCAGGATAATAGCTCCCCCCTTGTCCCAATTAATATTAGGGAAGGTTTTCCCAAATAGAAACGACAGTATTAGCTTGTGGAATACTATTGGCTGCATAATTTACATTTCGTATAGAACCTGCACCAAAGGGTTGACCACTAAAAGGAATTGAATTAACAATGGATGGACATGACTATCCCATATATTGGAGGGGTACTAAAGTGCCCCCTGACATATATGTGTTGGTAACACTGCCCCCTAGCATCGTGGCCAAGGGGTTTTAATTCAACAGGGATTCCAATCGAAATGGTTACTGAAAGGATCCGTGGTAACCCCGCTAGTAGAAGTGGTAGCCAGAAGTCCGAGAGCAGACATGAAAGGAGTGGAGGCCAGAAGGTTCGAAAATCCACACCTAGAGGATGTAACCAAGTTGTTGGAACCATGAATATTCTGGCTAGTAGGCTGTCTTGACAACTGTGAAGAATTAACAACAGCCGGGGGAGGTTGAGGTGGAACCGAGTTGTCCACAAAATCCAACAACCCATTGGTCACCGGTTGTACATTGGATGTGGGTGTAGCCAAAGACATCGTAGGTACTAGTGCTACCTGAAGCAATACAGGCTCAAGAGGTTCAGTGAGAGGAGGATAATAAGGAGGTACAAATCCTTCAATGAAAGGATCTTGGGAAATATAGTATCCTCGGAAGCGATGTGTGAAACAAGGTTCGACAATGGAGACTGTTCTTTTGAAGAAGAATCTGGGTCACCAAGACTCAAAAAATCCTCCAATTTTAATGGAGGAAGACCTCTTTTCCACCTAGACAGACGACGAGGGTCGAAGGATGCCACAATTACTGATAAATTTTATCAAGATTTTAAAGTGTGTGTTATTTAGTCTTAGTGATAATAAAACCAACACCTAAAAAAAACTATAAAATTCAATCAACAAGAAGCCAAAGGGGAATGACCCTATCTAATAACTACCATTCATTGGAGATGAAACCTAGTATCACAATAGAAAGCAGAGAGAACTGGTAATATGTATAGTTACGGTTACTCTTGAGCTTTGCCCGAACCTCAAATAATGGGGCCAAGTACTCTCGTGAAGATGAGAACCCTCCAAAAAACCGAAGACAAAGTAGGTAAACCTATGTTATTACTAGGGCAACCCACCCCAGTCACCTTGTGTTCATCTCTAAAGTATGGTCACTATGGATACCTCAAATCACAGACACTATTGGGGGAGGGGGGGGGGTCACGGTCATGGATATTATGATGTATGGGGAGAACACCTAGATCCCCGATCTAGTTTAGACATCCTCGAGGGGAACCCAAATATACCTAATACATACTTGATATGTGATCGAAGCTGGAAGGATATGTTGTCACACACACCAATGTTGTCTCATGTTTAAATCCTTTGTGAGGGGAGCAGTCTCGAATAGTATGGGTGTAACAGGATTTTCACTTTTTAAAGACACAAGTCTCAAGTTTTGTGATCTTAAGAAATTTTCTCACACTACCTAACCCAGGATCCTAGCCTGAAATAATCTCTGTGTAATATCAGAAAATATTTGTTTATTGATTTTACTAAGCACTTATTTTTAGTGTACTTGCATTTAAGTCTTTGGAGGGGGATTGGACATATGGAATTTATGTGACTCTAACAAAAATCATGCAGAAAATGATTTTTAATTATGTTGGATGAAAGATTTATTCTACAAGAAGAAATTAATGTATATATCCATGCAACAACAGACATCCAAAATGTATTTCAACCTATAAAATACATAGATACCAAATCTCTCTAACAAATAACTAACCCAATATATGTACTATTGTCACTTCGTAATTCTGAGGCTAAAGAAAAACTATAGAGGCAACATAAAACCGCTTTGAAATCCAAGACCTAGCATTCCTGGACTTGGAGAGGGCTCTCTCTGTTAGATATAGCTTTGTTCATAGGGGCATTTTAGGCTAGCTATTAGTGCATAGGGGTTGGTTTGAATATTTATGGTTGAGGCAGCAGAAGGGGGCCATTGGGCTATGTAGTCAAACAAGTGCAAACAGATTCAAATGGATGAATAACTGAGGTAAGGTGCAACGAGGCAAGCTAGCCATGTCAATGGATCTTTACAGCTTGTGAAATGGAAAAGGAGGAAGAGATTAAGGTTCAACATAAATGCAAAGAATACCGTCTTTGAATTCTACATTCAGGTCTCAGAGGAAAACATAAAGTACTGTTTCAAGATTGATCAGGGTACCCCATGGTAAATCCTACATAAAAATTTCTATCCACAGTAAAGAAAATGAAAACAGAATGTGAAAACAGGAGAATGAAAAATTACATGAGGAAAGCACTTCATCACAGATCATAACACAAGAATATGGAAAACAACATAATCCTTCATTCATCCAAAAAAGAGTGCTTACAACCGAATTAGTCTATTACAATGTTTTTTTCCCTTCTCAGCCTTCTTCATACTGCTAATGTATGAAGTATTTATATACAACTTAAATCAGTTAATATATCTACTTCAGTGATTACATTAAAGCAAAAACTAGACAAGTGGAAACATGTAGGCGGTGATAAGACGAGCTTGGCCTCCAATAGTGTCTTTAACAGTCCGTTATTAATTATGCAATGAACAGGATCTGGCTAGTGTGATGCCAAAGAGGCAAGGAAAGCTTTGACACTTTGGTTCTTCATCTTAAGAAAACAATTGTGGTATTATTAAAGTGATGAGGTGCTTGGATCAATAGCTGCGCTGATGTGTTCACTGCCTATTCAGTTTCTATTGTTATATCACAAAAACCCCAACCCGACCTTTTCTGTCTGTTTCCTTGTGATGTTCAGTCTCGCTCTGCCTTTTGCTCCTTGTCGGGTCTTATTCTTCCACAAGTCCTTCTGCTGTGTTTTTCCTATTTCTTCATAAAATGGCGCTCAAACCTGATACAATCGGACTTGAAATCATTTAGATTTCATCTTGGAATCACATCGCATCCATGCCAACATCGCACTTCACATTTCACTGCTTTTTAACCTTTCCTTCAACACTTATCTTCTAAGACTTGCGATTTGTAATTTTCGATCGAGTCCCACCATCATCGAATATTGCACTTCGACGATTTTAACACTTACCTCCTACGGTTATCCTTTAAAACTTGCGATTTTCGATCTAGCCCCACCGTATTGCACTTGCACTTTGGCGACTTTAACATGAACCCTTTGCACTTAACTTTTAAAATTTGTGATGTGCTTTATACGGGCTAGGGCCACTTCATATTCCACATTAGCTTGCCACGTCATTTCCACAACATCATAAATCAATTGCGATCTGTGGGGTCGGGGCCATGCCATATTCCATGTCAACTTGCCACGTCAACTTGCCACGTCACTGCCACATCATTTCCACATCATCTTTCCACGTCATCGCATAACGCACTTCGGTGAATTTAACACTTTCCTCCACACTTATTCTTTAAACTTTGCAATTTGCGATTGCGAGGGTTATATCACAAGTTAAAAAATTTAAATTGTGGACGCTTCAAATGTAAGTTATAAAATGTGCGAAGTGTGAAATGCAACGCGCTAAACACTGGAAAATGCGAAAAGTTTTAAGGTAAGGAAAATGCGAAATACAAAGGTTTGCATGCAGATTTGGTAATGTGTAAAGGTGGGATGGGTCCCACCAAATCGTATCAACGGAGTTTTATGTTTCGGCAATGAGTTAAATAGAAAAGGTTAAAACTTGCGGGGTAAGAAGTGTGGGCAAGAGGTAATGTTTATGGTATAATGTTGTATAACATGGTTGTTCGATGGGTGGGCGGAGCTGCTCTTTTTTAACTACAAAATTTTAATTTTAATAGTTAAAGGAGGGGTTTGAAAGAAATAAGGTGTAGAACTTTATAATATGGATAAAATGAGGGGCAAAGAGGGTGAATGAAATGGAATGAGGGCAGAAATGAATTTTGATCACAATCACACCTTATCAACAACACTTTCTTCCTTCTACTGAACTGAAAGGCAGATTGATTCCTTTGAAGCTCTTGATAGTCAAGATTTCCATTTTTTTCTAAAAATAAATGACAGCCATGGAATATAATTTTAAAAGTGAGAGATCTGAGAAATAATCACTCACCTTGTGATACTATGAAATACAGGAGTCTAACATGTACAAAATGAAATCAGCTATATCAGAAAAACTAGAAATGAAAATAAAACTTTTTCTTTTCTCTTTCAGAAATAAAATGCAGCTAGGCTAACTTTAAAAAATAAAAAATAGTATGCAAAAAAGCAACCAAACATAGTGTTTCAGTTGGAGGAACTAGTAACGGATATTCAGTAACCTAATCAGATAAGGAACTTACAACAGCGGGTGAAATAGCAATGTTTTGGTTGGGTAACGCTCTCCAAAAAAGAATTCATTGCGTTAATAACTTGAATAATGAACTGTTAACAAGAAGGACCATAGGTAAAATGATCTGGAGTGCACAAGTAGGGTGAGTTACAGAGGGTATATTGCATAATAGGGTCAACCAATGCATGATCTAAAACTTATGAGCAGCTGAGATGGTTGTGGAGCACACTGAGTGGTCAGAAAGGGATGTGATAGGAACAAGAAATCATAGAAGGAGAGAATCAAGAGTTTGAAATCAAAACTAGGAACTAAGGATTAGTCCCCGATGGAGTCGCAAATTATGCTCAAGGTAAGATGCATGGGTGGCAGCGGATGTAAGTTCCCTCTTGGGCCTTCTTGGGACCCAAGGCAGACAGTCACATTAGCTGCAACATTCACAAAGACAACATATACATGTTCATACAAGTAATTGATTGACAAGATGAAGTAGATAAGGATTACTGTAATGCATAGTGCAGATCTATTAGAGAGCTCAAGGTAGTTTGGTGGAAGCCCGTCTCACTAGCTCCAAGATCGGATCCTGTAAGAAAACAAAGAAACTAGTAATCTTCATAGTATTATCAAGCTAAAGCAATCAAAGACAAGCATATAACTGAACATGAAATAATATGAATCTGAGCCACTTATAACATGTATCTTAATGAAATAATAAAATAGATGTAATCATAAGACACCAAGTGGACATAAAATAGGCAGTTATATATATTAAATGAAGGGGGCTACAACCAATGGCTTAATTAAGCCTCCCTCGGTCCTTCAACTCCAAGATCTCTCTCTTCAATCTCCCTATTGTGACAATTCTTGATCAAGTATTTCTCAATGAACTATGAAAATAGTAAGACCTCACACTAGCAAAAGTTCATTCCTCATACCTTCAACCAATCGACCTTTGACAATGATCCCTAGCCTCCAATTTATATGAATTAGGAGGAAAAACCTTGCCATTCTTCTCCATTAGTTTTAATAGGGAAAAATCCATGATGTTTACACACTTTTATTGCCTTTTCCCTCTTTGGATGATTTAGTTGGGTTTAGCAATGTCCATTTTGAGGATTGAACTACATTTTTCCAACTTTTTAGACTGAATATTTGAGAAAAAGCCAGCAATTTCAATCAGTTAACTCGAAACCTGCCCCTCAAACTTCATGAAAAAAAGGTAATGCTGCCCTTTAGGAAAAACAATGTGTTAACCTAGGAATTAATTCTCCCCGCAAGAGGCTAGGATGCGCTATAACTCAACCTAGCAGTTTCTGGGGTGTGTTACCATGGAAAAATAGCTCTTTGTCTTAGGTAATTTCTTCCATCAATGTGTCCTTCTCCTTTGAGTTGCTAAGGAGGTCATTTTTCTGTATAACAATGATCATGTTCTAAGACAATGTTTTTAATATAATGTGTGTTATGATAGTTAATATGCACATAAGTTCAAGGGAGAGGGACCCCATAGTTGTTGTAAGGAAGAAAAGGTCATGAAAACTCCAGAAAAAACTAGCTATTGAAATTTTAATGGAAGATAGAATTTCTTAACATGATAACTACTTGTGACTATTTATATATGTTTTCAAATTGGAAATTTTATTCTTTCATTAGGTCATCAATAAATTATACAAATAGAAAGAAAAAAAGCGATAAAGGACACCAAAAATTAGGCTAGAGGATAGGGAAAAACCCACAAGAGGAAAACCCAACAATCCTTCCTTATATAATCTTTGTCAAAAAATGAAATCCAAGTCATAGATAAATTGACCATTAGATGACCATTCTCTTAATCCCAAGTGAGCCCTCCAAGATATCCATGATAATATGCATAAAATTGTTCACAAATAGGTATGCTTCAATCTTCTATAAGGGTTGAACGTCATCTTTTGCTTTAGATCATATCACAAATGTAGGTTCTCTCATTGTTCCTCAGATCAACTCTTACATATGCCTCATAAAACTTGTAGTATGCCTCCAAGTTCATATATTACCTCAGATATGTATTCTTCTTTTGTGGTCACTTTTGGAGAGAGACAAAATTTACTATGAAATTTCAATTTTATTTTCTTTTAAATTTTCGAATGGGATAATACAAAAGCACTTTTTCTTTTTGATTTTTATATAATAATATGAAGACTAAATCTAGTTACAAAATCCAACACTCCCTCTCAACTAGGGAGGTATTCATAATAACTATCAGGATGTTCTCATGTTGAAGACTTCTATAAGAAACAATTATTAAGATTAGCATAAGCATCATCATCAATATCATTAATAGCATCAAACACACTGCTTTAACCTAGTTAGTATCCCTAACGTATAGCAAAACAAGCTCACTCTAGAAAGATATCAGGGCATGATGTTGGGAGGCTACAACCTCTAGGACCATTCTCTTTAATTAGGTTAAATTGGCACAAGTATAACCTCCCTAATCAGGTCACTATACAATGACACAGAAATAATTATTTTTCTCTACCGAACCATTTTCCTATACAGGTCAAAGTGACACAGGGACAACAATATTAATCAGGTCATTATGTAATGACATAGGAAAATGTTTGTCTAGAGGACCATTCTACCTAATCATGTCAATGTGACATAAGGACTACAACCATAATCATGTCATTATATAATGACACAAAAGTAATTTCAGTCCACTAGACCATTATTCAACCAAGGTATATGTACTTAACACAGGAATAACCTCCATAATTAAGTCAAATTACATGACACAGGAAGAATTTATGTCCATGATGTTATCCAATATTTCAAAACATTATCTAGCCAAGGTCATAATGACATGGGGATAATTTCTCCATCCAAGGTCAAGATGACAGAGGGAGAAATTACAACTCATCATCTCTCCCTCTCAATGAGAGAATTAATCTCCACATGCCCAATCTAAGTCTGCAATTGTACTTCTCAAAACATTCATGACAAACTGTACCAAGCTAGTAACACATGTTGAGAAACACATCTTGGATCAACCATAAACTATTATTTTCTCTTCATTAGGTCAAATTTTTTTTCTAAATACACAAATTGGATGCTCCCTCTCACATTGATAATCTATTATCCAGTAATTTGAGCTCAACTTTCACTAGGTTCAAAACTGGGCCTTTGACTACTCCCTTTGAAGACAATACTTTCTTCACAACTACTCCCTCTATCAAAAACAAAACATATATGATCATTTTTTATCATGAGGCTTCTTCTTCAAAAATTTGAGGCAACCAAGGAAAATTTCTTGACATGATACTCTTCCTCTTTCTGGGAAAAAATTCTAAAAACTTGCTACCGCACTGCCATTTTCTACATTCTATATGTTGACTTCCCTTTGGCACAATCAAGGAATACTTAAAATATCCTGCTCCCTCTAAACTTGGGTCTCTTCAAGTATCAACTCAGGAAATTCCTTTTTATTTTTCTTCATTCTTCCACGTCTGGAAACTATTGTTAAAGCCTTGGAAGCTTATATTATGTACCTACAATCCTTTCAGGAGGTCAAGGAAAAACAAAGGCAATTAGGCAAAGTATATAGAGAAGATATTATCCAATGAAAAATTTAATAGTAACATTAGTAATAAAAGAGGATTGTTTATATAATACTTATGTTTTTGACAAGAGTCAGCTCCCTCTTAAACTTAGACCTTTGAAACTTTGTCAGGTCCATCTAGAATTTAGCTTGTAAGACATCTTCATCATCATGCATAGGCTAGGATGTCTTATTTTTTCAGCCAAAGCAATCAATCCTCGGGTACAAACCCTAAAAAATTTGTGTTCAAACCCTAAACCCTTCATGTTCAAACCCTTGCTATAGTTTATAGGCCCTTTTCTGAACTTGTTAGGATTTTGTAGACCCTAGATTCTCAATCTTGATCCTAAACGAGCCATGTAAAAACTAAGCTTCAAGAGAGTATGCCATGCTACATGTTGTATAATTTAAGGGGGCATTAGATTTACTTTCTCTAAAAATGGTATCATGGTAACCTTCACGGACTTGTGCCATATAAAAGGATGTTAAAAGATGAAGTATTTTGAATATTTTTCATAAAAATACTCTAATTCCTAACTTGGTTGGGTCCAGTTATACAAAATAGACACTGACATGAAAGTTGTGAAAATAACATAATAAGGAAATTTTCCTAACCTTGATATTCGTTGGAATATGTATGTTGTACATTTCATGAATAAATGATCAAATGAATGTGCATGATTTTATTTCATTTGAAAAGTCATTTGTTGAGAATCATCACAATGGGAGGATGATTAATTTTCTTAAAAAAATAAAATGATGACATATATTTGGGATAATATGATGAGCCCTATCCACTTAAACTACCTATCATGTAAGAGATCCATCAAGCAAGTGTACAAGAATGAATATTTTTGTTAACTATCATTATAATCATGTGCTTATGAAATTTTTTTGCTTATGTTTATATTATGTTTATGATAGTGAATGTTAAACATTGTATCAACTAGTATACTAACGTCTAACTGAATTCCTTGGTCAAATCATGAAGCACATATTCCACTAAGTGTTAGCATGGGATGAGAAACCACTCGGTACTTATAGTTTGGCTATTAACACCACTTAATTCTAGCTTTTCCACTTAATTACATTATGAAAAATAACACATACCTTGGTGGCAGGTGATGTGAAAACTATAATGATATTTAAGGTGTGATGATAATGTGGCGGTAAATAATATTCCTATCGAAATATGACTACCTTGATGATAAATTTTCCATGCACACTAGGAGGTGAGAAAGTGGGGGGTAATTATTGGGACCTATATGAAAATATTTTGTGGAGCAGTATATATGCCACTGAGTGCTTCCTTGGTGGTGAAACTACTTACTTTTATGGACTTGAAGACAGAGTTGGACGACGATTGTGTGGAGCTATGAAGCACTGAGTATTTAATTTTCCTGTGAAATCATTCAGTGCTTGTGACCCAGAGGAAGCAAAGAGTAGCTATAGAGATAAGTATAAAGTACCAATTTGAAGAATTTCTCTGTTGAAGTTGTGATTTGAAATGATTTAAAACATTTTGGTTAACCTTATAAAGAATCTACTGATGAAATTCTGGGTTAATTTTCTTTAGAAAATTATTATTAATCTCATAAGAATCAAGTGCTTTTGATTTGGGTGATGTTGAAAATGGCAACAAGAAAAAACTCATTTAATTTTCCCTTGAATTAAATTAAGAGAAAATTGTAATTCCACATCACAAGAGAACAATAATGTGTTAACTGAGTTAGTTTGATTTATTTGGCTTAGTTAATTCAAGTTGAGGGCCTAAATTGAGTCATCTAGAGTGTCTCCTAAATTTTATGAGCCTAGGTTGAGTTTAATTTGAGTTTTAATAATTTAATTCAATTAAACTGAGTTAAAGTCAGTTAAACTAGTTTCAACTATTGGAAGAACTAGTGGGAGGTCTAGTAGTGGGGTGTGTACTCAGTGATCAACTAGTTAACTAATAAATCAACCATAATTAACTCATGCATGCATGATCTATGAGTTACCCAGTTGATATTGGAGTTCAAGGGTAGTTTACTGTCAGATGTATAATTATCCAAGTTGTACAAGTGGTGGATGTATTCAGAGAAGGGACTATAGGTATTGCGTAGTTATCGATGAGGAATTTCCCTAAATAATAGGGGATAATCCCAAGGAAATAATGCAAGGAAATTAGAGCTTGGGAAAGCAGAAATTTGGTTAAGTATTGGCTATAGCAGACTTGTGAATCAGTGAGATAGATTATACTTGTGCATAAACTTTTCAAGCTTGAACAAGTGTTCTATTTATTCTCTATTTTCTTATTAATTCAATACATATAGGAAGGGGTTTTGAGAAATAGTTTTCTCCTAGATATATCCTCGTGTTATGTGTGCTGATTGATTCATGTCACATGTTTTTTATATTTCTTCTCAATCATGAATTTCTCTCTGCAGAAGAGTAGAAGTAGATTTGTCTCATGTGTTAGAAAATTACATGAGTAGTATTGAATCTACGATTAATTTCTACATGGCATCAGAGCTCGAATCATAGTGGAGAAGAGAATTTGATAGGAGGAACGAGTTTGTAGATATATTCTTTCGAGATAGCAGGATGACATTCTATGGTCTAAGGATCGAGAATTCCTTTGAGCATATCTCGAGTTACATCGCTTGGAAGGACCAGATAGAATTATTCATGGAAGATAGTGGGCTGAAGGAATTCATTGATAATGATGTCCTGAAAATAGCACCAGTCGATTCCCAAGATCTAGCAGAGTGGAGAAGAGTGTCTCCAAGGCGATGATGATCATATTGGAGGTAGTACAAGACCATATTGTCTCTAATATCCACGGGAAAGAAAAATCCATATGCAATTTGGTAGACATTGACAATTTGTTTCTAGAACAGTAATGACCACACGAAGCTGGCACTCAAATAAAAGCTTCAGAACATAAAAATGTAGAAGGGTGAAAAAATACCACATTACCTTGGCATATTCACAAAATTTCATGATGAACTTGGGAGTGTTGGTGTTACCGTTGTAGAATAATATCTGGTAATCCTAACACTTCTAGGCCTACCCAAGAGTTGGCACAACTACTAGGATTCGGTCAATGGGAGGGAGAATCTACCAAACTAGGAAATATTATGGTTAGATTTTGTACAAGAAGAGTTTAGGCGGGAAAAAATAGATGAGACCTCATCCAAGGTTGAAGACAAGGAGAATTGTGACTTGGCTGGAAAGGGAAGCAAAGGGAAAGGGAATAAATACCATTCCAAAGCATAATATGGTAAGGCAGGCAAGAAGAAATACTTGTCAAAGATTAAATGTTTTCACTATCATGAGTTGGGACATTATGCCACGAAGTGTCTACACAATAAGGTCAACAAGAAGCCCCCAAGAGGAGTGGAAAGTGAAGCTCTATATTCACAATTCGAGTTGGATTTGACCCTCATTACATGCATGGTGACATCAGTGACGGGTATTGTGTGGTATCTAGATAGTGGAGTCTCGTTCCATATGACATGAAACAAATAATTTTTCATGAAATTGGAGGAGAAGGACCTCTAGATGCACATTGAGATGGGAGATGATGGAAGTTATAATATGATCGGTATTGGTACAGTTACTTTTTAGAGGGAGTATGGTTCTCCTCTCACATTAAAATATGTCATGTATGTTCCGGGTCTAAAGAAGAATTTAGTTTCAGTTTCTATGTTGGAAGATCATGGCTATGATGTGATATTTAGAAAAGGAAATTATTTTCTTTATCACATCACCACGGGATAAGTGAAGTGAATCAGAGTTCAGGTGACGAACCTCTACAAATTGGATGTAGAATATTTTGCTTCTTTGAGCACGAAAGAAGAGAAGGTGTAGAGCAAAGTCATCGATGAATTATGGCATATGAAACTTGGCCATTTGCACCATGGATCTTTGAATATCATGCAGCATATTTCTACAACAATTCCCAAGGGTGCACTAGAGTAGTGAGATACATCCAAATGGTGTACACTGGGGAGGTACACCAAATCCACCTTTCATGATAAGGACAATAGAGTGAAAAAAACCCTTGAAAGAGTTCACTTAGATGTGTGTGGATATTTCTCGACAACCTACATGACCAATCATAGGTATTATATTATATTTTTAGATGATATCTCATGCAAGTATTGGATATTATTCATGCAAAATAAAGACCAAACATTCTCAAAATTTTGTGAAATTAAAGAACTTGTTGAGAAATACATTGGTAGGAAAGTGAAGTCTCTCATGAGCGATAAAACTGGATAATATGTGTCGAATGGGTTCAAGAAATTTTGTGCAAAAGAATACATTCGATGGGAGTTAATAGCACCCCATATACCATAACAAAATGGGCTTACTGAAAGGAATAAAAAAATTATAGTGGTATAAGCACGGGCGATGTTGCATGATTAGGGTCTACCATTGCACCTATGTGCTGAAGCATGCAACACAACAATATATGTGCAGAAAAAGGGTCATCATCAGATTCTTGAGATGAGTAAACCATAAGAATATTTTTAGGGAAGAAACTAGATGTGTCACACTTCATAATCTTTGGTTCATCAGATTACTGTCATGTTTTCAAGGATGCAAGGAAAAATCTAGCACCAATAACAGATTTGGGCATATTTGTGGGGTACATTGATACACCTCATAACTATCGGGTGTACCTTTCATCTCACAGGATGACATTTGTTTGTATAGATGTGAAGTTCAATGAAGATAATTCCATGACATGTTCCCTTGAGAGGGAGGTTTAGTTACATGTAGATGAGGAGATTTCAGCTCCAAAGGAAGAACCTCGGGATGTTTTGGAGTAGGCACAAGCAGAGGAGAAGAGAGTGGAAGTGCCCACTCATGCAAAGACATCCATAGATGGAAGGAAGCACACCAGGGAAGATGAAAAATTATTTCATGATGCTAGAGAGAATGTGGGAGCACCCACATCACAACGTAGGAAGATGAGGTTGCTAGATCGGTACAATGGGTACATGGATCTGATAAGTAAGGTAGTTGAGATAGAATCATCCTCATTCGAGGAAGTAGAGTAAAATACAGAATGGGTTGATGCCATGGTATAGGAATATGATTCCATAGTCAGAAATGACATTTGGGAAGTGGTACCAAGACCAGAGAACAAGCTACTGGTAGGTTCGAGGTGCATCTACAAGTTGAAACAAGTAGCATATGGAAGCTTTGAGAAACAAAATTCCAGATTTATGGCCAAGGGGTTCTCTAGGGTGGATGGAATTTATTACAAGGATAGATTTTCTCCGGTAGCAAGGTACTCTTCTAGCACTTGCAGAGAAAATTAGATGGAAGATCCATGAGATGGATGTGAGGACAACATTCCTAAATGGAGTGATTGAGGAGGAGGTGTACATTGAAAAATTGGAAGTATTTGAGACCTTCAATAGAAAATCACATGTGTGAAGACTCAAGTGAGATTTGTATGGATTGAAACAAGCACCCTATGCTTGGTACAACAGGATTGAAACTTATTTCACCAGGTTGGGCTTCACCAAAAGTGAAGAAGATGTAAACCTTTACCATATTGTTGTTGAAGGTAAAAATTTTATTATAATATTATATGCTGAAATTTTGATTTTAACCATTGATGAGAAGTTGATAAAATCTTGCAAAGACGATCTTGTACGAGAATTTGTAATGAAGGATACGAGACTCATACATTATTTCCTTAGTTTGGAAGTATGGAAAGGAGATGGGGAAATATTTTTCTATTAGGTAAAGTGTGCCAATAAGATACTAAATAAGTTACACATGGAGAGTAGCAAACACATGGACACTCCTCTAGCAACCAATTAGAGGAAAGAGGATGCCACTTTAGGTGAGGAGGTGGAGGCCACTATCTATAGGTAGCTTGTGGGTTCATTTATGTACTTGGTGAACACATGACTAGACATGTGTTATGAAATTAATCAGCTTAGTCAAGAAATGGTTAATCCAACCAAATTGTATTGGGAGGTGGCCAAACAAGTGTTGAGATACCTCAAAGACACTACTCAGTATGGTCTTTGGTAAAGATGGACAGAGGGAGTGAAGCTTCAAGGCTTCCCAAATGCATATTGGGCAGGTAGTCCATTAGATCAGAAGAGCACTTCAGGAGGAGTCTTTAGTATCGGGCCAACAACAGTTTCTTGGTACAACAGGAAGCAGAGATGAGATGCACTCAGTTCAACAGAAGTAGAGTACATGGTTGCTAGTCAAGCAGCTTGTGAAGCTATCTGGATGAGAAAGAATATTGTCGGGTTATTTGGTCATATGGTGGATCCCACTGTGTTTTACTGTGACAATAAAAGTTGTATCAAACTCTATAAAATCTAGTTTTTCATGATCGATCCAAGCATATCAACATCTGGTATCACCATCTACGATATTGTGTGCAAAGACGGACTATGTTGCTGGAATACATTCCTACATAGGAACATGATGTAGATATATTAACAAAGGAATTTTCATGAGGAAAATTCGAATTCCATAGTGGTAGGATTAGGGTATTTAATAATAAATTTATTTTTGAGAGGGCGTGTTAAAAATGGCAACAAGAAAATTTTGATGTAATTTTCCCTTGAATTAAATATAGGATAAAATTGTAATTCCACATCACAAGACAAGAATAATGTGTTAAATAGTTAGTTTGAATTAGTTGGCTCAGCTAATTTGTGTTGAGGGCCTAGCTTAAGTCACGTAGAGTGTCTCCTAAATTTTAGGAGCCTAGGCTGAGTTTAATTTGAGTTATAATAATTTAATTCAGTTAAATTCAATTAAACTAGTTCCAACTATTGGAGGAACTAGTGGGAGGTCTGGTAGTGGGGTGTGTACTCAGTGATAAACCGTTTAAGTGATAAATTATCCATAATTAAATCATGCATGCATGATCTATGAGTTACCCAGTTGAGATTGTAGTTCAAGGGAACCCTACTATCAATTGTATAATTATCCAAGTTGTACAGGTGGTACATGCAGTCTGAGAAACGCCTATAGCGATTTCACAATTATGGGTGAGGAATTTCCATAGATAATAGGGGATGATTCCCAAGGAAACAACACAAGGAAATAGGAGCTTGGGCAAGAGGAAATTTGGTTAAGTATTGGCTAGAGCAGTCTTGTGAAGCAATGAGATAGATTATACTTGTGCAAAGGTTGTTCAGACTTGAACAAGCATTTCCATTAGAGGAAATTTTAGCCTAAAAGTGGCCTCCTAAGAAAAAATCATAAAATAGTAGTTAAAGTAATAAAATATGAGTTATGAATTTTGGAGAGAAATAAATTATATTTTTGGCTTATCTCCTTATTATCTTACTCAAATTTCAAGTGTAGACATTCTTTGGATGCAGAATTAAATTTTTCATCCAACGAGTACCCATTATGCATACTTTTGAGAAGACCTACATTGATAAAAATTGCAGATACATTAAAAAAAATGTGTTCATCATGTTTTTTTAATGTATATGCAATTTTTATCAATGCGGGTCTTCTTAGAAGTATGCATAATGGGTACTCGTTGGATGAAAAAAATAAATTTTGCATCCAACGAATGTTTACACTTGAAATTTGAGTAAACCTATAAGGAGATAAGCCAAACATACACTTAAAAACATAGTTTTTATTCTTTTCCCTCCAAAATATTTACATATACCTATTTTTAAATTTAAAGGATTTTGATTAGTTTACATATTATGACATGGAAATTACGTGAAATTTTCATGGGCACTTTTAGGTTAAAATTTCCTCTAATGATTTCTTCTATATTTTCTGATTAATGCAATACAAATAGGAATGGGTTTTGAGCAGTTTCTTTCCCCTAGATATATCCTCATGTTATGTGTGTTAATTGATTGAAGTCACATGTTTTTGATATTTCTTCTCAATCGTGAATTACTTTTCGCAAAAGAGTAGAAGTAGATTTGTCTTATGTGTTAGAACAATACATGAGAAGTAGTGAATATACAATTAATTTCTACAGGTGAAATAATAAATTATCCATCACTAATATATGAGGCTAACTACAAAGCAAACAATATCAACTTAATAATATCAGAGTGGCAACAACAACATAATGGAGTTGAAGGCCTTTAGAACTATGCCATTGTAGTGTCAGTAGAACCTTGTGATGTGCATTGATTGTCATGAGTTATGCCATGAAAAATGTGTTTGTTGTTAAAGAAAGGAAAAAGGATGGCTTGAAGGTGAATAAATTATCTAGTGTCAAGAAGCCTTACCAAGGGATGGATCACTTTATGTATTAATGAAGAAAAGAAGGGGATTCCTTAACTTTGAAGGTGTGTGACTACATGAAAGAGGAAATGTATTTCCCAAGGGACCAATGAAGCAGAGAAGGGGATCCTTGAACTTGAAAAGTGGTTGATTTTCAAAAATTCATGTGCATACTTAGTGGGATCAAGCATATATTAGGTGTTACCTATTAGGGAACCCGTAGTTTGCAAGATTGGCAAGAACAAATGCTGCAGGGCCTACATCAGAACCACTTTAGAATCATAGGATCTAGCCCTCCTAGATTCAGAGAGGGATCTCTCTATATAGGTGTTTTCAAAAGATATTATATTAAGGCTTATGATATGATATTAGGCTAGTTATGAAGTACAAGGGGTTTGTTTGTTTTTGGTTGGGTAGGATATCATCAAAATGAAAGAAGTCTTTTGAAGGGTAAAGGTGTGAGCAAGTTGAAAGAATGGTTCAACTGATAAGATAGGTAAGAGACAGTATCAATCCATTGGGCTATGGAGTCACAAAAGGATTTAATTGCAAAACAAGTTTCAAGAGTGGTCCATGGGGCAAGTCATCTATATCAAAGGATCTATTTAGATTGATTTGTGATATGGGACATTTAAAGTGTTGTGAAAAAAGAAAAGCTAATAACCATTTAAGAATATATTAACTTCACTAAACAAGAAAAGCCTTTCAAAGTAACTGTTTGAAGCAAGCCAAAGGATAGGGAAAACCATAGAATTCTTTGCAAGAAATTTTACTAAAGCACACTTTTCAGACAACAATCCAACAATCTAACAGATTAACTTCAAAAATTAGAAAACATATAAGAAAACAGAGGGCAGCCTAAGATCAAGTAAGGACTTTGAACCTATCCTGCTTTCGGCATACTCTCAGGGATCTTTTCAAAGCAACTGTTGGAGATAAACTAGAGGACAGGGCTAACTATAGACTTCCCTAGTTCAACTTTACTTAGCATACTTTTCAATAACTTTCAAAGAAAATATCTCAAGTTGTACTCAGGAAACATGGGCTCACCAACACTTCACTGGCTATACTCTATTGAATTATCCTCAAACACACAATTAGAAGAAAACATAGAGATAAATCTTATTAGTGAGAAATAGGGTACTTTGCAGTAAATCCTATTCTATATTTGCTGTTCTTTATCAGAGAAAGTGGAAAATATGGAAACATAAGAAAAATAACAATTATAGTAAGAAAAACATCACCATTGACATAGACCAGGATCCCATAAATCAGCTTGTATATTTGATGTTCAAACCAGTTATAATTTTCAAGTCCAGTGGGTCTTTACAGCTTCAAAATTCTCTTCTCAGCCTATCTTTCTTCAATTACTAATAGAGCTTTAGCAGCCTCAACAACTATTTACATTCAATAAGTATTCATGCAACAATAAAAATGGGATATTCTTATGATATTTATAGAAGAATGAGGAGGTGGAGTGAAAGAAAAGGGTTATTTGTTCAATTAATACAGAGTAAATGCTTCTCGGCCTTTGGGAGGCCTAATGGAGAAGGTATCTAATGTCTTAACTCTGTTAATTGATTTTTACATTAAGTTTCATCAACTTTTGTCACTTTTTTTGACTTTTGAGGCTTTTGGTAGGCTGGAAATTACTTCTGAGCTGTATTTGAAAAATATGTTTGACTAGGCATTAACTTTGTATTCTTTTGAGGAAAAATAAAACTGTAGGTGGCATTTTGATCTCTGGAGGAGTAACTGCTTTGGTGATTTGACATTTGAAGCATTCTTTTGGGTGATCTGTCTGTCTTTGATACTTTAAACTTTGATTAGGCATTTGATATGCGTTAGACCTCCTTTAATCATTTTCCTGCTTTATACTGTGTGTTTATCCTTTAAAATGTGGGATTAAGTCTCTTAATCTTCAGGCTCTTGATTTCAATCCTTTCTCTTTATTCCTTATGATCTTTACTTCTTTGTTCGATTTGATGTACAGGTGGCTTGCGCTAGAGGGTTTTGCTGCGTAACCAATGCTCATTGAAAAATTGATTAAAACTTGGAAATTTGACCCTTTCTATCCCTTTCTGCATTGAATTCAGCCTCTAAGGATCGTCACCCTCGACCTCTATCACTTTCTTTGACTGTGGGACTGATTTTTATGACTACTGCCATGAAACCTGCAAAAAACCACAAAACTGTTATAAAAACTTGTGCGTATTGGGATTAGCTATTGTACAAAGGCTTGGGAGTAGCGAAGGAGCAGTGCAGAAGGAGGTGGATGCAGCGGAGTGGATTCCATGGAAGAAACCATGAAAAACCAGGAAAAAAATTGAACTAGGGCGTGAAATTGGGAAAGAAGTTTTGGGAATACCAGAGGTGGTATTCACGTGGGATAAGGGTGGTAAGTGGTTTTGTGATAATCGAATGTGATACGTGTCTTTGGACGATGTGTGTCCAGGTGAAAACTGCCTATTTCACGTTGAAAATGGGCGATCAATTTTATTTGTGAAATGAGCGCTAAAATGGTTTTAGATCGTCTGATCTGGGGGGGTCCAGATCTATGGCTCTACGCGAGCGCGAAAAATAGAAAATATGTGGGGAGGAAATATATGGTGGGGCCAAGGTGACGTGGGGTAATTTTTCACGTAGCAGGGAGGCTTGAGGTCAGGTAAAACTATGTGTGCCATTCGATTTATAGTGATAAAGGGTTAAAATCATGGTAGGGGCATTTATATAAAGGGAAAGAGGTGGAAGTGGGAGGGAACGATGATCGACATTGGATCAATTGCAATCAACGGTGGAGATTTGAAGAAACATGATGAAAAAGCCCCAGCGCAGTCAGGTGGGACCGACAGGATTATAAATAAAATTGAGCGATGGTCGTCAGATCTAGATTAGATCGACAGTGGAGATCAAGTGTGGGGGGATGGAGGGTACGGCAAGAAATCGTCGGTGGGGCACCCCCGTAGAGAATGGGGAAATACTGGCTGTCGGATTGGGGAAAAAATCAATGGCGGAGATGGACTGTGGGGGGCTGGGGAGTACGAGCCACCTTGGTCGGGTGCCCCCGTAGTGAAACTGAGTCGTTGATTTGGGAAGAATGGACGGTGAGGATTAACTCGAAGGATCGGAAATCGGCGGAGCAGAGTTCAGGAAGAAGGATTTTCGAAATTGCGATGTGCCGATGGGGGAAGCAGGTGCAATGAACGGAGGACCATTGGATCTGGGAGAGATCAATGGTCGGGATTCGATTGGCGGAGGACTTCATCAGCGAAAAAAGGAATGGGAGCGAAGAAACGAGGATCGCCAATGGAGCGAGAACTGTTTGATCTGTATTAGACCAACGACGGAGATTTACTCGGGGGATCGCATCGGCGAGGAAAAAAGGTTTAGGGGACAAGGAAAGGCGATGAAGTGATGTGATGAAGTGATGCGATAAAGTGTCGACTGTTAGATCTTGGGGATTGGACGGTCCTGATCTCATCGGAGGATCAGCATATCAGAGGAGTACGGGATTGGGAACAAAAGAATTGGGATTGTCGATGGACTTAGCGCTCAGTCACAGAGCGCGGTCTTATAGCGGAAAAATGGGCTCAGGCCTAAGCAAAAGGGGCTTAAAGCCTTCTTTTAATAAAAGGTTGGAAAAATAGGCCTAAAAGTGAGTTTTTGAGGGTTTCGGTAGAGTGAAAAGGGTGTTTTTAAACCAAATAAAGGGTATTTTCAAGGTTTTAAAGCGGATTTTGAGGAAGTAAAAGGGTAAAATGAGGAAAGTGGGGGATTTTTGCAGAGGGATTTATCAAAAGGAAAAGTGATGAAAAATGGGTCTGAAGAACAGTTTCTTTTATAACAGCAGTGTTTACTTAGAGGATTTTTAAATGAAGATATCAGTGGAATGGATTTCTTTGAGGATAAAGAACACAGAGAGGCTTCAAGAATTCAAATATTTTGAATGAAATTTGTTTCTTGAAGACTAATAGACTTGTTTTAGCCATCATTAGTTATGACAAAATTTTATTGATGGCTAATAGTGGCTCCACTTGGGGATGGCAGCTCCTTGGAGGTGTCAAGAACTTCAGAAATTTATCTCTGGAATGTAGACCCATGCTTTGCACTTTGATAGCCTCTCTTTCCTTGATCATGCTGCTTAAAAATATGATCAGTATTACATCATAACAAATCAGTTTCTCCTAAACAACTACCTACACAGCCTACTTTCCTAGAATTTTTTCTTCATAAGGTGCACTGGGACTTGCAAAACTTTGACATCAACATTTTATTATTTTATTGAAAATAGAAAACTAATCTAAATCTACCCTTATTTCTTCCATGAGTTCATATTAAATAGTTGAACTCATTAATTCTCTACCTAAGCTACTATCTGCTAGGATTAAACTGTCTGACAGATCTTATTCTCTATATTCTAAAACATAAATTTAAATACAAACAAACCAGGATTAAGCTGTCTGATTTTCTATAATACTATGGCATAAACACAAGCTGCACATAGACTGAAATTTACAGAAGTTTAAAACAAAATTGTGAAGGCTTAAGATCTAAACATTATGAATATCCTTCCTTCTTTCTTTCAGCTCTGGTTTTGATCTTTTTAGAGTTGTTCTTCTTTTTTACCTGGTTCAAGTTTTCAGCATGTTAGAACCAAGTTTTTTTTCTTCTCTTTGGCTCAAATTTTGGTCTGATTAGAGCCATTCTTCTTCAAACTTACAAGTTCAGGATTTAAGCATGTTTGAACCTCTGTTTTTCTATCCTAATCTAGTCTACTGATAAGCCAAGATTAAACATTTTGGAAAATTTGATTCACTAATATTATTAGCAGTGAATTGAAATCTATCTAGTCATGATTAGGTTATATGACTAAATAACAATGCTCTTTTTGGTAGTGGCATTTAATCTTGCACACTTTCAGATTTTTCCTTTCTTTTTTGGTATGGGGCTGTACCTTTCTTGTTTTATATCTGCCCTCTTTTTCTCTTTTTCTATTGTTTTTATGTTTTCCATATTTCTTATTCAAAATCAAAAAGCAAAAAACTAACTAAATTCTCATAGGCCGAGCTTCATTGACATGCCTACCTACCCTAATCTAACTCTGAAATATTTCCATATTTAGCTGGTAAATTCTCTTTTCCAATACATCCATTCAATCAGATGGTTCCATTACTATTCTTTTCTCATCTCTTTGAGCATGTTGGAAAAACAGGGCCACTCCCATCTCACTTGTTTTTTAGCAGCAGTGTTAGAAAATTTTCTTGCTATTTGCAAAAAACTGCTCTTAACAACATTTATTCCCTCTTCAAATGTCTTCAAAAAATCAGCATAGGGATCTTGAAATAATACCTAGTTGTGAGCATTTGAAAGATAATTTTCAACCAGGATTACCTTTTTCTCCATTGGATCAAGATTAATATTCTTTTGAGAAAGAAAATCTTCCTCATCTTCATTATTATTTGAACTGGAGGACTCATCATATTTGGCAGTGTTTTCCTCTTGTAATCCTGGGGTATTTTGATTCAGTGGACTGAGCTCGGTGAAGAGGTCATATATTCTTGAGCAGGGATCTCTTTGATTACCTCAACCCTTTCAGGAGGAGGTTCCTTATATTCATCATGCTCAAGAAATTCTTCATTGTTTTCCTCCTCAACCTTTGAGCTGAAAGACCGATGATTCCCATTCACATGAAAACTGTTACTAATGAGTTGTAATGAAGCAGAGTAAAGATTCAAAGATTCTTCCCCCTCTACTACATTTTTAAAGCTTTCTTCATTAGTGTCATAAATAGCCCGCTTTGGCTCATTACTTTCTTGGAGTTGGTGGAACTAATATTCCTCCCACAAATCTAATAATGATGGTCTTGCAAGATAAACTTCTGTTCAGAGAACATCATCATCAGACAAATAAAAATTAGGAAAATCATTAATATCAGTAATGTCACCAATCAAACATACTGGATTATCAGCAGGTCTTTCTTTGTTCTGATATACAAGGGAACTTTCTAAATTTTTACAACAAAGTTCATTAGGTGAATGGGCAAGGGTGTTTATTTTGCAAAAAGTTTCAGAGGCTGGCTATTTATTGATAATCTGATAAATTTCTTCTTCTATCAAAGGAGGAGATGTTTCTGTGTTTCTTTCAGCATAAGTAAAACAATTCTCTATCTCTTGTGAAGACTGAATTTGAGGCTGCATGTCTTCCTGAGCCTCAGCTAAAAGGGATGATGAATCATCATTAGTTATGTTTTCAGTTGGATCCTGAGGATTTTTTTCTATTTCTTGATTAATTTCTTCCTCAACTAATTCATCTAGGTTTTTATGACAGTTGTCTTGGGTATGAAATTCATGGATGGCTACTGTGAGATCTTCAGGCTGCCAATTTCCCAAATCTTCATAAATGCCTGTAAGGTATTCTATGATGCCCTAATATTGATTACAAAAACTTCCATCCAATGGTAGATACGGGGATTTTTCCTTATAATGATTATAAAATATCATGTGGAGGTATCTTAGAGAAAATAATCTACCAGTCCTCAACCATTCATACCATTCCCTTGATTTTCCTTCTAATGTCAACATGAACATTTTCATAAGGTAGTCTTCATGCCATTCCACATTTAACCTCCATACATGTATATGAAATTTGATGAGATGTAACAAAGTGTCATCAAACTCTTCAGCTTGAAAAACAGGCAGGTTTTCATCCCAATTCACCTGGGGCATATTATGTGGGAACCCAGGGATATGATCTCTACTCATTGGGGCATATCTTCGTTGTATCCTTGAAATCATGTTTGTAAATCAGAAAAGAGGTCATTGTGTCTATTCAACCAGTTCAGAGTCTTCTACCAGTGGATTCATTTGGTCTTTTGGGAGTTGTGGAGTCGCCAAGTGGAGGATTTCAAAATTTTTGAGATGAGTTTTTGTCCACCATCAGCAATTGAATACCAATATAAGGATGTTGTGGGTCTTCTGAGCTCTTAAGGATTTATAAGATACGATTTACTCAGAACTCCCCAGTATGGTTGCCACTATATTAGGGCACCCGTAGTTTTCAAGATTGGCAAGAAAAAATGCTGCAGGGCCTACATCAGAACCACTTTGGAATCCTAGTATCTAGCCCTCCTGGATTTAGAGAGGGATCTCTCTATATAAGTGTTTTCAAAAGATATTATATTAAGGCTTATGATATGATATTAGGCTATTTATGAAGTATAAGGGGTTTGTTTGTTTTTGGTTGGGTAGGATATCATCAAAATTAAAGAAGTATTTTGAAGGGTAAAGGTGTGAGCAGGTTGAAATAATGGTTCAGATGATAAGATAGGTAAGAGATAGTATCAATCCATTGGGCTATGGAGTCACAAAAGGATTTAATTGCACAACCAGTTTCAAGAGTGGTCCATGGGGAAAGTCATCTATATCAAAGGATCTCTTTAGATTGATTTGTGATCTGGGACATTTAAGGTGTTATGAAAAAAGAAAAGCTAATAACCATTTAAGAATATATTAACTTCACTAAACAAGAAAAGCCTTTCAAAGTAACTGTTTGAAGCAAGCCAAAGGACAGGGCAAACCATAGACTTCTTTGGGAGAACTTTTACTAAAGCACACTTTTCAGACAACAATCCAACAATCTAATAGATTACCTTCAGAAAGTAGAAAGCATATAAGAAAACAAAGGGCAGCCTAAGATCAAGTAAGGAATTTGAACCTATCCTGCTTTTGGCATACTTTCAAGGATCTTTTCAAAGCAACTGTTGGAGATAAACTAGAGGACATGGCTAACTATAGACTTCCCTAGTTCAACTTTACTTAGTAGACTTTTCAAGAACTTTCAAAGACAATATCTCAAGTTGTACTCAGGAAACATGGGCTCACCAACACTTCACTGGTTATACTCTATTGAATTATCCTCAAACACACAATTAGGAGAAAACATAGAGATAAAGCTTATCAGTGAGAAATAGGGTACTTTGCAGTAAATCCTATTCTATATTTGTTGTTCTTTATCAGAGAAATTGGACAATATGGAAACATAAGAAAAATAACAACTACAGTAAGAAAAACATCACTATTGACATAAACCAAGATCCTCTAAATCAGCGTGTATATTTGATGTTCAAACCAGTTATAATATTCAAGTCCAGTGGGTCTTTACAACTTCAAACTTCTCTTCTCAGCCTATCTTTCTTCAATTACTAATAGAGCTTTAGCAACCTCAACAACTATTTACATTCAATAAGTATTCATCCAACAATAACAATGGGCTCCTCTTATGATATTTATAGAAGAATGAGGAGGTGGAGTGAAAGAAAGGGTTATTTGTTCAATTAATACAGAGTAAATGCTTCTCGGCCTTTGGGAGGCCTAATGGAGAAGGTATCTAATGTATTAACTCTGTTAATTGATTTTTACATTAAGTTTCATCAACTTCTATCACTTTTGTTGACTTTTGAGGCTTTTGGTAGGTTGGCAATTACTTCGGAGTTGTCTTTGAAAAATATCTTTGACTGTGCATTAAATTTGTATTCTTTCGAGGAAAAATAAAACTGTAGGTGGCATTTTGATCTCTGGAGGAGTAACTTCTTCAGTGATTTGGCATTTGAAGCATTCTTTTGGGTGATCTGTCTATCTTTGATACTTTAAAATCTGATTAGGCCTTTGATATGCGTTAGACCTCCTTTAATCATCTTTCTACTTTATACTGTGTGTTTATCCTTTAAACTATGGGATTGAGTCTTTTAATCTTTAGGATCTTGACTTCAATCCTTTCTCTTTATTCCCTCTAATCTTTACTGATTTGTTCGATTTGATGTACAGTTAACTTGTGCTCGAGGGTTTTGCTGTGTAACCAATGCTCATTGAAACATTGATTAAAACTTGGAAATTCGACCCTTTCTGTCCCTTTCTTCATTGAATTCAGCCTCTGAGGATCGTCACCCTCGGCCTCTGTCACTTTCTTTGACTGTGGGATGGATTTTTATGACTACCCCCATGAAACCTGCAACAAACCACAAAAATGTTATAAAAAATTATGCGTATTGGGATTAACTGCTTTACAGAGGCTCGAGAGTAGCAGAGGAGCAGTGTGGAAGGAGGTGGATGCAACAGAGTGGATTCCATGGAAGAAACCATGAAAAACCAGGAGAAAAAATTGAACTAGGGTGCGAAATTGGGAAAGCGGTTTTGGGAATACCAGAGGTGGTATTCACGCGGGATAAGAGTGGTAAGTATTTTTGTGATAATCAAATGCGATACGGGTCTTTGGACGATGTGTGTCCAGGCGAAAACTACCTATTTCGTATTGAAAATAGGCGATCAATTTTATTTGTGAAATGAGCGCAAAAATGGTTTTAGATCGTCCGATCTGGGGGGGGGGCAGATCTACTGCTGTAAGCGAGTGCGAAAAATAGAAAATATGTGTGGAGGAAATATATGGTGGGGTTGAGGTGACGTGGGGTAATGTTTCACATATCGGGGAGGCTTGAGGTTGGGTAAAACTATGTGCGCCATTGGATTTATATTGATAAATGATTAAAATCATGGTAGGGGCATTTATATAAAGGGAAAGAGATGGAATTGGGAGGGAACGATGATCGCCATTGGATCAATTGCAATCAACAATGGATATTGGAAGCAACATGATGAAAAGCCCCAGCGCGGTCGGGTTGGACCGGCGGGATTATAAAGGAAATTGAGTGATGGCCGTCGGATCTGGATTAGGTCGATGGTGGAGATCAAGTGCGGGGGGATGGAGGGTACGACAGGATCTCGTTGGTGGGGCGCCCCCATAGTGAATGGGGAAATACTAGCCGTCAGATCCGGGAAAAAATCAACGGTGGAGATGGATTGCGGGGGGCTGGGGAGTGCGGGCCACCTTGGCCGAGTGCCCCCGTAGTGAAACTAAGTCATTGATTTGGGAAGAATGGACGGTGAGGATTAACTTGGCGGATCGGAAATCGGCGGAGTAGAGTTCGGGAAGAAGGATTTTCGGAATTGCGATGTGCCGATGGGGGAAGCAGGTGTGATGAACGGAGGAATTTTGGATCTGGGAGAGATCAATGGTTGGGATCTGATCGACGGAGGAATTCATCGGTGGAAAAAGGAATGGGAGTGAAGAAACGGGGATCATCGATGGAGCGAGAACTGTTTGATCTGGATTAGATCAACGGTGGATATTTACTCGGGGGATTGCATCGACAAGGAAAAATGGTTCAGGGGATAAGGAGAGGCGATGAAGCGATGCGATAAAGTGCTGGCTGTCAGATCTTGGGGATTGGACGGTCTCGATCTCATCGGAGGATCGGCATATCGGTGGAGTAGGGGTCTGGGAACAAAAGAATTGGGATTGTCGATGGCGATGGCCGATGGACTTAGCGCTCGGTCATGGAGCACAGTCTTATAGCGAAAAAAGGGGCTCGGGCCTAAGCGAAAGGGGCTTAAAGCCTTATTTTAATAAAAGGTCAGAAAAATAGGCCTAAAAGTGATTTTTTGAGATTTTTTTAGGGTTTTGGTAGAGTGAAAAGGGTGTTTTAAAACCAAATAAAGGGGATTTTCAAGGTTTAAAAGGGGATCTTGAGGAAGTAAAAGGGTAAAATAAGGAAAGTGGGGGATTTTTGCAGAGGGATTTATCAAAAGGAAAAGTGATGAAAAATGGGTCTGAAGAAGAGTTTCTTTTATAGCAGCAGGGTTTACTTAGAGGATTTTTAAATGAAGATATCAGTGAAATGGATTTCTTTGAGGATAAAGAACATAGAGAGGCTTCAAGAAGTCACAGATTTTGCATGAAATTTGTTTCTTGAAGACTAATAGACTTGTTTTAGCCATCATTAGTTATGACAAAATTTTATTGATGGCTAACATTACCCAGGAAGTAATGAGCTTAATTTGTTTCCTGAAGGATCCCTAAGAATAGTGAATGGCATAGATAGACATGATACTTTAGAACATGGAAGATTTGGTTGAGATAAAGAGTTGTAAATATAGAGATCTATTTTTGTTGACATCCCCTATTTTTTAGATAAAAAAGGATGGTGTTTCTTTAAGGGGGTGGAGTTTATAACATCCCCATATTCTACCCTTTCTTATTTTAATGATGATTGTAATGAAAACATGGATGGAACATGACTGGATGGACCTCTACTTAAATATATACTAACTTTCATTTAAAATATAATTGATTAATTAACGCAACTAATGGTTGGAAAACCTTACTGATACTTGGCTTGAGGGGAAAATTTCTTTCTCATCTATTTTATCTAAATTTTCTTTAATGTTGGAGGCTTGATCGCCCGCTTATATTTCTTGAAATGTCATGCCCCATACCAGTTGAATAAATCAGTGAGTTTTCTTGTACACTTGATGGGTTAGTTGTATGGAAGGTGTTATGCAACATAATCGGGTCTAAAATGAAGCTAGAAGAGCTCATTAATGAGTGTTACAAAGTGAAGAAGTGGAAATAGTTCCCTCACTTGAAGAGTTAGTAGGTGGCATAACAGGTCGAACCACCTCCTGATAGATGAAGGGATGTGATTGAAATTAGTGGTACAAAGGGGAAGGTGGTTCCCATTCCTGATATTCTCTCTCTCTATTGAATATAAATATAAGGATGAGATGAAGAGCCAGGTTAGGCTTCTAGTAGCTGCATATAGATATCAAGAAGAGAGCATAAGGTTGCACTAGATTCTCAGTGATTGGGAGTGTGAGCCTTGGTTGGGTCATATTACCTTGTTTTATGAAGATTTTCAATTGAATTGATAACCTTCTCTTTGTGACTTGGGTGATCATCTATGTGGCTATGCCTTATAACCATTGAGATATTGTCTAATTTTGTATGGTTTGTGTGGCCTTTGTGAATTTTACTAAGGGAATGGAAAACTAAGTGTGGGTGAAGCATTGAAATAGTAGTCTCCATATCCTAAAATTGTGTTCAATCTGTTAGGGTCCCGTGATTTGGCTGATTAGCAAGCCAAATGACAGTGTAACATCAAACCAAGCTTTGGAGCCCGAGGAACTAGCCTTCCTGGACTCAGAGAGGGCTCTCTCTATATGGTAAGGGATGTATGTGTGTTTGCTTATTATGTTCTGATTTTAGGCTAGTTATGAAGTAGGTTTTTTTTTTGGTTTTAGTTTTTTAGGTTGTGAGGGATGAAACTGATCAAAGATATAAGACAGGTAAAAATATTTCATATCAACTGGGCTATGGGGTCGAAAAGGTCAAGAAAGCTATCAGACGGTGATACAAGGCTGTTGAAGGGCCGATTTGATTCAAGGTAGAAAGGATCTTTGGGCAAAATGGAGTAAATGGACATCAATATTGTGAACAACAAAGAGTTTCAAGCATAACTAGTTTAATAGATAACATAAACATGGTATAGAAAACCATTAATCATGCGAAATGTAACTATAAGCTAATCAATACATAGAAATAAACATTCAAGCCATGCATAGAAGTATATGACCCTCTAACTTTGGGAAATGGCTTTCAGACTTTGGGGAAAACACTTAAGGAAGACAAACAACTTAACTTACTATGCCGAAATGCCTAAACACAGTAATTCAAGTTATTGGGCACTTTGAACAACAATATTTGCATAGTTTTAGGCAAAGGGCTAGATCGGAACTAGGCCTCCTTGGTTCAAAAAAATGATAATCTAATCAGTCAAAGAGATAATTTCATGGATGGTGCTATGGATAGCCATAGGTAAGAAGGGCATACCATAAATCATACTTAGCAATACATATAACTATGAATGAAACAAGCAACAATATCCTCAAGTTACTAAAGAGCAATTAAGAATTCTTTAATATGACTAAGGAGGAAGAAAACATGAAAGCTATGAAGAAACAGGAAATTTGAGGTGCCTCCAAGGGCATATCTCAATTTTTCTCTATACTGATCTATAGTAAGCAAGAAAAATGTATTCATGAATGAAAAATAGAAGAAAAAACATAGAAAGAGACACTATACCATTCTACCAAGTCATGGAATCCATCAACAATCCTTCTTCATTCATCCAAGAACATCCAAGAGGCAATCCAAAAGCATAAGACAAGTATTTCTTCCAAAGCTAATATGACCATATATTGCTTCTCTTCTCAAGTTCAGCCTTGTTTTACAATGAAAGCCTTTGGAATATATAGGCTCAAGTGAGGAAAACCTCATGGTTCAACTTGCTATCCTATTGGCCTAATCAAAATATCTAATCTTGTCCTTGAGGCTTTGCAAAGCCCAAGGCACAAAATATCTCATGAAATATCTAGAAAATGCTAAAAAAGGAAAAAGAATTGACTTTGCATCATTTTTCATGTGCAAAAATAGCTAAACGCACATTTGGAAAAAGCAAAATTTAAAGGTTCAAATTTTACAAAAATATTCAAGATTTACATCAGCAAAAGGTCCCCTGACTTTCCAGAAACATTTGGCAGCCTTCCCAATGTCAAAACGAGGCTCATGATAGCTCGTTGGAAAGCTCTGAGTGTCTAATTTATGGAACAACTGAAATTTTCCAAAACTGATGCTTGGAACTCCTCCAAAAATGAACCTGTGTGTAAAAAACAAAAAATTACAGTCTGCTGATAGACCGGGTAGAGTGTGCAAAAAGCGAGCATTTTTCGCCACTTTGGGGGAGAAAATGATCTCTTAATGTCCTGAAAATTGCTGAGTGTGTGCTCCTGAAATTATGGCATGCAATGATACCATTCTCCTCCTTTGACGAATCCCCAAAATGAAATGGCGAATTTCATGAGTTTTGACAAAAAACTCAAAAATGCCAAAAAACCAAAACATGTCAAAATTTTCCCAAAATTGGTGTGTATGACCCTCAAGTGTCCTTAGCAACATGCTCCGAAGCGGTGGCCAAAATCTCAAGCCCTGATGTGTCTTTCTTCATTTTTCGTGTCGGGCGCTTCCCTTTAGCCTCCTTTAGCTTTTCTTGGGCACCTTTAACTTGCGACGGGCAAACTGATTTAACTTCTTGTAATGCCTCGTCATTCTCCTTTGCACCTCTAGATCCCTACTTGCCCTCTCCAACTTCTTCTCCAAATGGTCATTGACTCTTTCAAGCCATGCCTCTTTATTATTTTCTATTTCCTGCTCAAACAATGCAGTGAGGGGAGTGGATTGGAGAAGGGCTTGCTCTTCTTCCTTTTGCCTTTCAAGGGCTCTTTTAAACCCTATGGTTCTAGGCCTTTTTCGCCTAGGCTGGTCTTCTTCTTCACTTTCATCAAAATTTCCTATGAGCTCATCTATCCTTGCTTGGGCTTTAGCGGCCTCTTTCTTGTACTTGGTTGCTCTTGTCTCATAGACAGCCATATGGACACTCATTTGCCTGTTTTGGATTTTCAAGAATTGATTGAAATTCCTTGCCCGATGAAGGTCATCCTTCAATACATCAATTTGGCCTTCTCTTTGGATCAAGAGGTTTTCTAGGATGCGGGCCTCATATTCACTATCATCGCTTTGGATAGGGATGATATGAAATGCACTTTCTTGCTCATGACTTCCTTCTACCTCGCCTTTCCCTTTGATTTGGGAGGCTATTCTTGTGCTCTTCCTTTTAGGCAAATCAATGATAGGCTTCTTAGGCAATTTACCTTTGCTTCAAAGAGCTCTTGTCATATTTGGAGTGACTAGCCTTGGCAGTTTTTTCCTAGCTGTCCGGGACTTTGTCTTTTTAGGAGAGGAAGGCATGATTCCTTTACCTTTGTCATCTTGCTTGTCATCCCCTTGAATTTGCTTTTCTTCTTGAGGCTGCTGTGTATATTGAGGAGGATGTTTTGCATCATGAGGAAACATCTGTGTGTCTTCTTTAGGCTGCCCCTGCTCCTCAATATCTTGATGCTGTTCAGCCTCACTTTCCTGCTCATCCTGTTGTTCAAACTACTGCCCTTGGTCATCATCCTTATGCTGTTTTTCAAACTGTTGCCCTTCCTTTCCTTGATGCTGTTCATCACCACTGAGTTGCTGCTGTTCATCACTCTCCTCTTCTTGTTCCTACTGCTGCTTATCATCACCACTATCATGATGTTGTCCCTCATCCTCAGTTTGGTGCTCTTCATCCTTTTCCTCATGCTCATGTCCTTCTTCCTCCTTCTGGCAACTTCCCTCTCCTTCTCCGTGCTCTTTTGCCTGTTCTGTAGTGAATTTGAGCTTTCTAGGAGTAGGTCTGCTAGAGGAAGGCGAGGGGCGATGAGTAGGAGATGTAGGGGATGTATGGACTGGAGGGACAGTGGAGAAATCTGGGTGAGTGGTGAAAACATCCCAAGAAACCTCTTTCTTCTCAAGCTGGTGAAGGATGATGATTTTAATGAGGGAGTGATGAAATAGAGAGGCTATTTGCTGTGATGGAGGCTTCTTTTGGACTGAGGAGGCCATTTTCTCAATGATTTTGCACAAGAAGAAAGGAAGATTCAGCTGCTTTGTCCTTGTGAAATGCATCAACAGTCGGATGTGATATGCATAAACTCGGGAAAATCGCCCCTCACAAGTGAAATACTTCATGATAATCTTCATAAGGGGGGCATAGATGGCTAAAATATATGAGAAAGGGAAGATAGCAGGGCATGCTTCTCTGTGCTCAGGCTTGAGGAAGGGTTTGTAGTCATCCAAGTCCAAATAGCTTTGTTTGAACCATTTCTCGCCGATGTAGGAAATTTTAGTAGCCTTGGATATGGATCTCGGGGAGAACTTGAAATCAAGGCCTGCCAATTGAAAATGTTTGTCTTTGAATCTCAAGGTGCACAAATGTGTTAGAGGAGAGAAACTTTTGACTTCTTGTACCCTCTGAAAAAAGTCCAAGCACCCCACCTCATGAAAATTGAATAAGATAGATGGATGTGCATCGACCTCTTCGGTGGAAATTGGCTCATATCTCTTGTGCAACCCACTCCTGCTATCTTGGCTAGGAGGCATCTTGACTTGGATGTGCTCCTACAACACCAAATTTCTTCAAAGTTTTTTGAAATGCCTTCTTCAAATCAAACTCTGTCTCAGCCTGTCAACTCATTGTTTGATAAGTCAACAATGATTTTGAATGCTGTGTAAAACGTCCCCTTTTTTTATATAAGACCCCTGTTCCTTCATAATGCTGCTTTTCCCTTTGGTATGAAATTTAATAAGTAAACTTCAAGAATAAAAACATAGTCAATCAAGATACACAGTCAAAGTGATGTTTTTTGTGTTTTTTGGTAAGGTCACCTTGCCTTTTGGTGTTTTGAGGCAATAGGACAGCCTTGTTTTTAGACAAAGGCAAGACAACAATCTTTTTAGTTCAAGACCCTCTTCTCTTCTTGGTATGCCTTTCAAAAAGTATATTCAACACTAGAACACAGTCAAACAAAGGGTATCTACACCGTCAAAGGTTACTGTGTTTATAGAAATGGTAACAGAGCTTGAAATGTTTTTGATGTGGTAACAAAGGTCTTGTAGCAGTCGAATACCAAAAAACTCCTTTTCAAACAAAATATTGCCCCCTTTATACTCTACTGCTTCTCCTGCCTCATATTTTGATAACACCCTCGAATGAAAATGGTAGCCTACCCATTGATTCTGCTTTATGGAACTGAAAAGGCCAAACACTGTTTTTTGTCCTTTTAACAAACAGAGGAGATTTCTGGAAAGTCACCAAAGTTTATCTAATGATCACTATGTAAGAAAAATGACCCACTATTTTGCCCTTTAAGCCCTATGCTCCTATCTTTCATCACCTTTTGAGGGCAGTTACAATGGCTTTTTAATGCAATCTCAATACTTTTAACGTTTCACCTTTAGCCAACATAACCACAGCATATCTTGTTTTTTTCTTTAAAATAAAAAAATACCAAACAAAACTGTGATTTCACCCATGAGCTTCATCCTTTTTACCATCTCTTGGTAGTTTTAACAAAGCAAAAAGGCATATGGAATACCTTTGAAAATAGATGATGATGCTTCTTTAAGGAGTTTGATCCGCTTTTAGCTCGTTTTGGAAGTGTTTGAGCAATTGACAGATGTGCGACACTTTCGTGAAGAAGAACGCCGCGCGGAGGTAGCTGTTGGGTCACTATCAGGCCGACAGGACCAAAAGTTACAGACGCGTCGTGCACACCTACAGGTGCGCCGCACGACCTTGTCACCCTTTGAAATTTTTGTGCTCAAACGCGCCACGCAACGTTACAGGCGCGCCGCGCAATTGTTGACCTTTGAAAACTCTGTCTTTTTGCTCGAAACTCCTTTCTCTGGTCTCAAGGGCAGCAAGAGGGTTTTTGTGAGTGTTTTGGAAGATTCAAAATGGTCTTTGCAATGGTCCGTTTGTCCTTTATATGCAACAACACGAAAACCCTTTGCCTTGACTTGTGAGGATTTAAAATGCCATGAGGGACCCATCTTTTGGATCAATGTTGACAAATGGTTTTTCATGCCTTTGAACAACATTAATAGGTATCAACCTATTCATTTTAGAAAAGCATATCCAAAAATTCAACATCTACTCACTGTGCTTATATGTTCGAAAGGTGATTTCTGCCCCTGTTGGTCCTTTTAATGGTATTTTCAATCTTGGACAAAACTACTTAGCACTGTATCAATCAATGATGAGGCAACTCTAGCAATTCTGCAAGGAGGTAGATTTACCTTTCGAACCTCTAAACTAATGTGTGTGTTCTGGATGCTTTAAAAAGTGATAAGGCCCTACTGTGAAAATGACTTGACTGCCAGGTGTCTTTTAAACTCATTTTCTGACTGTGGGTGAAAAATGCAGTTGCATTTTCTCAGGCCCTTACACCTTTGTCCATTTGAAAAGGGAATTTTCTTTAATACTCCACATCTTTACTCAATTTGCACTGATATGGTGCCTTTGGACCTTTTATAATGAACATGCCTATATTTGTTTTGAAATTTTCTCCAGAAACTGAAAATATACCAAAGTCTTTCTTGTATGTTATGAACAACTGTGTCTAGCTACAATACCTCTTGGGGAACTGAGCTCAGATTTTCTTTGTCAACTTATGATAAGTAATCTGAAGGAGATCCTCTTATGAGTAGGGAGATCAGTGTCCTTTGAAACACAATCATTATCATGTCCTTTGCCTGTGTAATGACACATCTCATCAACCACTCTTCAATTTGGTTTTGTTTTGAGCTGCAGATTGTCTTTTGAAAGAAACTATGTTAAGAGATAAGCTAAACCCTTTGGATTGCAGTGTTACCCCTGTTTTCCTTCTTGGTCTTTTACATTGTTCCTCTTTTTTGGCTATCTCTTACTGTTCTTACCACTTATCTCTGATCAGTCAACCTTGAAATCAGTCAATGCCCTGGCCCTCTGCTTATGAGTGAAGGAGGCCCTTTACTTAGCGAAATGTATGATGTTATTTCAACCTTTGTCTTAACCTCTGCCTGCAATCATCACTTTTCTTCAGAAAACCCTAGTCACTGTCTCACTGTCTATTAAAAACAATCTGTCTTACAGTCAATTGCAACTCTTAAAACCAAATTTTGTCCATCGCCCTTTGCTTATAGATGAAGGAGGCGCTTTGGTATTCAAACCCTCTGCTTATAAATGAAGGAGGTTCTTAGTCCTGTCATATCAACAGCCTCTTAACAGTGTTGTTTATCCTTTCACTGTCCTTTCAGGCTTTGAATGAGGTCGCAAGAGCTTGATGAAAAACCCTTTTCTTTGTAACTATATCTCAGGCTCAAGATCACTTTGAGAAGCAGCTGTCTTCTCATGTGGAGCTCAAAATTGTCTTCTGAGATGCTAGTATGTTTCTGTCTTTGAAAGAGTTATCAAACACTATAAAAAATCCTAAAATCATCTTGACTTATGGTCTATGGATTGCTGAGACTTAGGGGTGTAGTAGTGGCATGACCTAGGGCTGTAACCAACTTCATTAGCAGAGTAGGAAGGTCTGTTATGACTGGTCTATAGCAGATGGAGGTTTTTTGCTCTTTGATAGTTTTCCAAGGGTGAAATGCCTTAAAATTCCACTTCCTAACTTAGGGGAGACTGTTTGAATGGATTTGGATGGTCTCTTTAGAGCTGATGGGAAGACTAGTGTGGCTGAGGCTAGGTAGGATTTGATAATGAGGTTTTATCTCGTCATGGGTGGACTGAAAAGGTAGGAGGGCGAAATTTTTTTATGGATGTTTTCCCAGCTGGAAAATTTGACAAATTTTTAGATTGGCTGTTGGAAAACTTGGCTATTAGAACTAGTCATCACCAACAAGTAAAAAATACTGATGACTAACACAGTCCATTGGTGTGAACCTTTTCCCTATGCAATAATTTCCCTTAGAACCTATATTTGGATCGAGGGTGACAAGATGGATCACTTGGATACAAGGTGTTTAGAAAGAAAGCTCACACTGATAGCTACTTGCATGCCAGGTTGCACCATCATCTTGCACAAAAAATGGGGGTATTCAATACCCTCTTCACAAGGGCCCTAAGGATTTCAGATGCAGAGCATGTTGAAGAAGAAATCAAGTATCTAAGTAAGGCCTTTGTCAATAATGGTAATAAATATAAGGACATTATTAAGACCATCAAGAGTGTTAAACCAAAATTGATTCTAGTCCTCCTGACACAAGTTCACAATAATCTAATAAGAAATATTGTATTCCATATATCGAAGGAGACACTAATAAGCTTGAAAATTTTATCAAAAACAAAGACATAGATACCTCATTCAAACCCTTTACAACCATAAGGCGGAAAATGAGATCTGTAAAAGACAATAAAAATCACCTTCAACAAGAGGGAGTCTATAAGATCATATGTTCTTGTGGAGAGTGTCACATTGGAGAAACTAGAATATCCTTCAATATAAGGCTTAAAGAGCATGGCGCTGATATAAGAAATGGAAGGACTCGATCTTCTGGCCTGATAGAGCACTCATCCAAAACTTGTCACCATATCTTCCTAGAAGACACCAAGCTAATCACCAAATAAAAACATAAATATAAAGGTAATATCTGGGAGGAACTTGAAATTATAAAACACACTCAAAATATCAATAGGGATGGAGGTTTGGAATTAAGCAATATTTGGATACCCCTACTTACTCAAAAACCATCCTTGTATTCTTAACTATGTCCCCCTTACCCTTGCCCCGCCCTATTCACCTCTTATTGGCCCCTCCCCTCTTTGTCATATTCCCATTTTTTCTCTCCCCTCATCCCCCCATGCCCCCATCCTTTCATTACATTTCATTTTTCCTTCCTATCCTTCCTTAATGGCACCTTGAAGATTTTATTAACTATAACACACATTTAATAAGCGAATAACTATAACCATAACATTTATATATATTTATAACATTAATAAGCACTACTAATAATATTTAAGCATAAAAAAAAAACATTTAATTAAATTAATACGGACTAAAATTTTAATAATTAGAAATTAAAATTAATAAAATATTTTAAATAAATACATTAATTCATTTTTTTTTAAAAGTTGCCTAGTCAGCTCCTCATTTTCGCTTCCTTCCTCCTGTATTTATACCCTAGCGTTTCACTCTTCTTTGTGTCTTTTGTCCTGATGATGAGTATTGGTATAGACTCGAAATGTCGACTAAAAATGAAAACTATGGAGGCATTTTTGAATAAAAAATATCAACATTCTTCCCACATAAATCTTTAAAATCTTATAAGAAAGGTTGCAGCGTAGTTGTCCTATGGTTGGGTGGAGAGTGGAAGTACCTCGTTTAGTTGCTAGTCATTTAAAGTTATTCAAAAAAGTATTGTTGGTTATGCACATTCAAATGCAGACTATGATATGCCTTAGTTTGTATGACTAATTATTAATCCTATGTCATTTATGTAACAATCCTTGATTCACTATCTAATCATTGTTGACTAGCTAACTTGTGTATCTATGGTGAATTATGAGTTTGTGATATGTGGTTGTAGCCTTCTTAATCAATTGTAGGTTGTACAATATGTCCCTAATTTTTGGTCAGGTACTGTTAGTGTCAGTATTTTCATACTGCCCTCAATGATCAAAAATACTCTTTTCATATCATTTTAGGAATCTCACTCAGAAATTTTTGTCATTCCACCTAGGTCTTGATTCAAATATTTACTCACTAATGGTAGTCTTAGTCCGAAAACATCACTCTTCCTCAAAAAATTTATACTTTCTGGCCCACCTTAATGTCTTGCTGAGCATACTTCAATCATGAAATTCCATTTCATCATGTCATTATGTCAGTCACGTCACCATGAAGTCTGGTCACCCAAGGTCTTCATTAGGTCTCTAGGTTTTCATTTCCCAAGGTCTAAATAAAACACCATTTCATTGCATAAGGTTGGGAAAATAATGAGAGTGATCCAAATAATATCCTTTTACCATTTAAAGAGGATTTTCAAGCATGTAAAGATAGTTTTCAATGTTTTAATTCTTCTTTCAAGTGTGATTTTCATTCTAAAATTTAATTTTATTCAAAAAACAGAGTTGTAATTTTATTCAAAAAATAGAGATGTAATTTTATTTTTCATTTATGTAATTTTATGTTCATTATATGTAATAAGTACCTCTTTACCAAGCTTCCAACTCAGTTCCACATGCCAAACAAGCACATGTCAAAGTGTAAGAGTTCTCAACTCATCCACTGATCAAATTTGAAAGAAAAATTTCAAAAGTGTAAGGGTATTCTACAAATTTTAAAAGTGAAATTTGGAACATTATAAAAGTGGGTTTAAAAGGATTAAAATAAAATTCACTCAAGTATATAAACCCTCATGACATCAAAACAAAATTCATTTGTCTCCTCCATCCTTGAGTAACCTCAACAAAATCATAAATTTCAAGTTTGAGGGAATTTTTTTACAAAACAGAGCGTGCAATGTGCGTTTGCTCTATGCGTTGTGTGTTTCTTCTATGTGTTTCGTGTTTCCTCTTTGCGTTGCGCATTTTCTCTGTGCGTTGCGCTTTTCCTCTTTACGCTACGTGTTTTCCCAATTTATATATCAAACTCCAAAACTTGTGCTATCACCTTCAAATCTCCAACCAAAGCACTCCACGGCCTCCAGAAATCAAGTAAATTACCATTAACACCATTCCTATCCCCATCAAGTCAATTTGTTGGTGTTTGAGCCTATTCAAAGATTTGGAGTCTATTTTCAAGTTTGAAACCCTAGTATCATTCCATAAATCCCAATTGCATATCAAATTTCACTCCCTAACACTTTCATTCTCTTCCCACATCATCATTACCCTATCCTTACTCCCTATATCATAATCCCCTTTTCTTAAGCCTTTTTCCTTTGAAACCCTAAGACCTAGGCTAATCACTTGCCTAGCCTTCCAAAATCCATAAAATGTAATTAAATTCCCTATTCCAATTCCCTCATCATTCCTACTCCCTATCACCTCCCTCAAATCAAAAACCCCTTCCCCCATCTCCCTAAATTTCCTCACACTATTCCCCACTTCCTTTACCTACATTCCACTATCATCACATCTCCCTGGGGTTTAATACTAAGACCCTTATGGAAGAAGAAAATAATAGAAACAGTGAGGGATAAGAAATGGAGGAGCAGAAGTCAAGCAAAGGAGGGAGAATCCTTAGACTTGAGCCAACAAATACCAGGGAACTCATGGCATCTCCCATAACTGTGACATGCTTTAAGCATGTAGGTTGTTTTGAATTCTGTGATAAAGTACAAAGAGCCCAATATCATACTATGTTGACCATACTATTCATCTCCAATCTCCATGACAACCAAGTAACTGTTTCTGGTGTCACTTTAAATTTGTCCACTGCCATTGGAATCCCAAATGTTGGGGAAAAATGGTTCAATAAAAAAGACTTGGAGGAGCGATACTATGAGCTATACATTAAAAGTATATACAAGAATGAAATAAAGAGGATTTTTCCTTTCTCTTACCTCTTGGAGAGATATTCTCCCATGATGAAAATCATCATGAAATACTTTTCTTGTGAAGCTAGGTTCTCTAGACTTTATACCAATTACATCTAGCTACTTATGCACTTCACAAGCATCAATATGCTCAACATACATTATTTTTTCTTTGGAAGCATTTACAAGATGTAATTTATTGCCCAAAAGAGAGGCTATGACCACCAAATGCAAAGTATTTTTCACCACTCCCTCATAAAAATCATAGTCCTCCATCACCTCAAACAATTGAACATTCCATGGAGTTAATTCATAGATAATGACATATTCACTGCTCCACCTATTTAGCATACCCAATATTTACCTTCATCATCTCATCCTTCCACATCCATTCCTCCATCTCATCCCACAATTCATGCATCATCATCAGATCAGTCTCCTTCATCTATTTCACCACCATCATCTCCTTACCAAATTGAGATGGGATCACTTAATAGAGATGAAATCATTGAGCCTCAAAAGACTAAGCTGGCTAGGATAGAGCTATTAGCAAAAACATACCAGAGAGGTCATAGGAAAGTTTTTTCCCCACAGATTATGGGAGGGGCCTTGCCTTCTACATCGACAAAGCAAGTAGACAAAGGGAAGTAAAAGACGACAAAGGTAAATAATCAGGCAGAGATCACACATGACGAGGAGGACATCCAAGAGATAGAACATGATTTTGATATTGTTGAGCATGATGATGATGAGATCACTAGCACAATCATTAAGGATAAAAAATCCAAGATTAAGTAGCTACAAACTAATACTGACAGGTCTAAATTTGTCATTGAATTTCTTGAGCAGGAGAACCAACAACTGAAAACAAAGCATGTCATTGATGAGGTTAAATTAATCAAATCTCAAAGAGAGGTAGTAAAAGCCAAATATTTTCTTGAAGAGACACTTGAAACCGTTATGGTGTGATAGATGAGGTACTAGAACAAGTGCCAAGGAGAAGGCCTAAGACTAGAGGGTTGAAAAGATCTCTAGCACTAGAAAGGAAAAAAGGGGCTGAGGTTGCTAATTAACTCATCTTGAATGAACAATTTTCATTGGTAATAAATGAAAACCGAGAGCCATGGATTGACAGAGCTAACCAAAACCTAGAGGTTATTTTGGAGAAGGAAAACAAAGATAATGACATACTGAGGAAGAAGGTCAAGCACTATGCCCAAAGAAACAAAATTGCAAAGGCAAAGCTCAAAAGACCAATGCAAAAATTGAGGCTTTGTCCATGCAAGAAGAGGAAAGGAGGCTTGACATATTGGCTGAAGCCTCGATTCATGCCTAGCCACATCATCAACATCAAATTATCAAATGTTGAGGAGTTTTGGGTAAATTTTTTAAGTTTTTGTGTATTTTTTGCAAACCTGGACAATCTTGTGACATCTAGAATGTCAAACACGTAGCACCCTAGGCGTTGTGCTCTTTTTTGAGGCACATTTTGGCCAAAATAAGACCACCAGAAGATGCATAATGATGAATCATGCAGGAAAACAACATTTCAAACCTTTTTCTGGATAAATGGCAGTTGAAAGGGTGAAAAAATAGTGAAAAAATCAATGTTCTGCCCACTTTTTTTGCCTATGCACTGCACGCTGAGCAGTATTTGGAGAATCAATTTTTAATAGGAAAAACCAACTCCATTCTACAAACTGAAGGCATATTTGGAAAGTAGACTAGACAAGCTTTCCAACGAGCCATCCTAAGCCTAATTTGGACACCGAGAAGGCACTCAAAATCAGGCTGCAACATGGATGGCGAGTTTGACAAAGGGATGGCACGTTTGACAAAGGGATGACGTGTTTGATAGTTTTCTGATTTTTCTGAGTTTCTCTACAAATTGAATTTTATCTTTGGGAATCATGTTTTTACATCTATAAATTAATGATGTAAATGTAGTTATGTTTTTTTTACTGTTACCTAGGCTAAATACATTAGGTAAATGAACTCAATGAGGTGTAATGAATCAATTCACAAAAGTTAGGGATGGGTCACTTTGACCTCCCTACACTTCAGTTTTCAACTCAATTTTTGGTGGAACTACTACTCCTCTCATGGATTCAACCCCTAATGCTAGGAGGAGTTTTTTTTAGGCCTATATCATGTAGTTTTTGAGTCATTTCAATGGTTGGAAATCAGTTGGATTAGGCATATTGATCAGAGACTCTATTGTAATCATTTTGGCAGGAGCTTAATAAAAGTGTTGCAGCTATTTCTTTGGGATACCTATGGTATGGCTTTCTAGCATTGTTTCTTCTTATTTCTCATTGTGTTTTAATGTATTGTATTCATAATTAATTTCATTTCTATTGTATGATCACTTTCAAGTCGATAAACATAATTCATCTCACATGCTCTATTTTGGGAAAGTTTTCATAGTTTGTTCATATTTCTCTTAGTTTAGGAAGAATTTAGCTTTCATGCTCTTCCTAGCTCCTCACCTATCTGAATCATTCCATCCCAAGAACCCTAATGTGCTAGCATATCTACCTACCTTTCCCCATTGAATCTATGCAACCCCAATCCTATTTTCCCTAACCTAGCCTCTTTGACCTAATATCCTCATCCAGTAACCCAATCAAATAAAATAAAAACCCCTTCCACATTTCATACCTAGCCTAAAACCCCAATTTATCCAGCCCTCTTGGCTATGACCTTGTGGAGAGAGCCCTCTTCGACTTGGTAGGGCTAGATACTAAGCCAAAATATTGGTCTGTGGTTACCTCTATTGGGATTTCTTCTTCAGCCTTAGAAACCTGGCGGAGTGATAACATACTGGCGTTGTTGCCAGGGAACGAAATATTTATTTTCCCTGGGTGTATGACAAATAACATTGGAATTTAATCCTTTGGATGATAGGGTTAAGTTTCAGAAAGGATGATTCGATAATTGCAGTGCTAAGATTGTAGAGTTGGCTTCGAGAAGGTATACCAGAGAAAATCCTAATCCTGATCCAGTTGATGCAGTAGATGATCTAGAGAAGCTCTTTCGAAGGCATAAATATCAAACTACAGACATTCAATCATGACCACTTCCATTGGTAAGATCGGTTTCTCTACCTGCTAAGCTACTTTCTCTTGAAGATATACAGTATGATCTGAAATTTGAACTATCATTGTTTAAATCCAAGTCTGAGACCTTTTTATTCGACATAGTATTCGATCCTTTAGGCTTATCTGAGGTTAAGTCATTATATGAATTAGAACTTAGTCCTCTAAAAGATTGGTTTTTCGAAGAGATTAATCCTGAATCTGACCTTGACATCAAATATTGGATTAAATTCTACCATCAAGAGGAAGTTTCTATCTCAACTCAACCTTAAACTCAATCAATTGTAGTTTTTTCATCTGCACCTTCAACCTCATCATTCATACCTACTACTTCATTACCTACAACTTTTGTTCCGTTACCTATTCAGCCAATCCCTCCTGTTGTCAGTCCAACACTTCACTCAGCATCAATCATGGCAAGATTTTCCCTGCTTATCTTACCTACCCAATTGAATGACTTACCTCAGGTTTATAGCCAAAGAATCCCCTTTTTTTATGAATACTCTACCATATCTGCAAGACAGCATATTATTAAGGTCACTGACTTCATATATTTGGAGGAAGTTGATGCTAACACTACAAAAATGAGGATTATAGCTCAGAGTTTTTGTGGAGATGTCAAAGTTTGGTTTGGGTCTCTCACTGCTAATTCCATTGCCACTCCAGACCAACTCATTTATTTGTTTATAGCCCGGTGGGAGGTAAATAAAAATCACTTACATTTTCTTGTTGAGTATGAGAACATTAAAATAAATATTAATGAATCATTCCAAGATTTCAATACTCTCTTCAATAGAATTTACAATGCAATTCCTGTTGATATCAAGCCTCCTCCAGGATTAGCTCTCATGCGTTATCTAGATGAATTTGATCCTGACATGACTTACCAATTAAAGGAAATAAATCTAGCTACATTGGAGGATATGCAAAAGAATGTGATCAACGTTGAAGCAAATTTGTTGATGAAGAGAGCTAGAGCTAGGAATGAGAGGAGAGTTGCTATTAAAGATGAACCATCCACCTCATCTTTCGATGCTAAGATGGATACCTTGATAAGAACTATTGAACAAATAGTTAACAGGATGTCCATCACGGAGAGACAGCCTGAGGTCATAAATCCTAACTATAGAGGTCAACAACAACCTCAGTTAAAGATTAAGCAGAGAGAACAGTGGGATCCTGAACAACCACCACAACAGACAACATATCAGGACACCCTTGTAGCAGAACTATGCTCAAGGAGAAGAAGAACATGAAGACACAATTGTTGAGGAAAATATCCTTTTCAAAGCTAATGGTCTGCCTATGATTTTGAAAAAAAATATTTCCCTAAAGATGAATATTTTATCCTTGATAATGATCATGAATTAGAAACTGAATCAGATGATTACCAGTGGGGATACTTGAATTCGCTTAGTTCAAAAAATAGGCAGATTTCATTGAGGAGCAGAGATGTGCCGATTAATCCCATTCAAAAGAGAGCATCTCAGCATAAATACACTCAAACAAGGTAGAATCCTTCGAGCAATTAGAGTAAGGGAAAAGAGCCTGTGATCATAAATCAGAACAAAGAAAATAAACCATCCACAAGTTTAGCAAATAAGAAAAGGGACAATAAAAAAAAATAAGTTCCATCAAAGGACCATGCTAGACAATGAGACATCGTCATTAAAGAGGTAGAAAAAACCACTCCCTTTATTCTAGAAACATAAATTTCAAAGTTAAAAGTGTATATTCCTTTAATCGAGCTTGTTAGAAATAACCAGTATAAATCCCATGTTGCCAAGATGCTTGAAGTAGATCCTTCGTTTGACATGGTAAATGTCGAAGATGATCAACCCGAACTCATTTTTGGTCTTGCTATTAAGGTTAATTAGAAGATAGCAAGGTTCGTCCTTTTTATTTGAGTCTAAGAATCCACCAGTACATTTTACATAATTCCATGTTAGACTCCAGAGTCTCCCACAATCTAATGCCAAAAGCCATAATGGAGAAGTTGGTCCTTGACATCACTCATCCCTACCATGACTTATACTCCTTCGATTCAGGTAGATTCCACTGTATTGGCCTGATTAAATATTTGGTAGTCTCCATATAGCAGATTCCGGCAAAGAATGTTCTAATGGACATGGTGGTAGCTGACATACCACCATGCTTTGGCATGTTGTTGTCAAGATCCTGGGGGGGGAAATTACGAGGCACATTGCAATTAGACGTTTCTTATGCAACTATCCCTGTTTTCGGGAAATTGAGAAAATTGTACCATGAAACTTAGATGAAATATATGATCACAAGCAAAGAAAAGCCTAACAATCAACCGATAAATGATGTGCATACATATTTAGAGTCATTCATTTTTTTTAATGATAACGACTTAAATGATGTAGATAGCTAGCTAGTAGATGTGGAAGATGTTCCAAAGATCCATAATTGTATTAGAGAGGTTATATAAAAACAAAAAATGAATCTTCCTAGCTTATCATAACAACAATCAGAGGAAGCATTGAAAAATTCAGAACAACAATCAGAAGAAGCATTGAAAAATTCAGAACAACAATCAGAGGAAGTAGTGAAAGATCTATAACAACCATTGGATAAAGTGGAAGAAAGTTCAAAAAAGCATGAAGAGACAGTTCATAAAATTGAGCCAAAACTGAAATCATAGTTCCAACATTTGGAGGATGAGTATGGTTTATGGTCCATGGACTTTGATGGTGCCCTGGGGAAAGATGGGACATGCACTGGAATCTAGGTCTGCAACCCTTTTCATCAGTAGAATAAGGTCCCTACAAATGTAAGGTTGTGCTCTTATAAATTATATTTTGATTGCACTAAAAATGAAGCCGAGTATGAAGCATTGATTACTGGCTTAAAGATCTTGAAGAAACTAGGTGCAAGAAGTATTGTAGTGTATGGTGATTCAGAACTTGCGATCAAGCAAGTTAAAGGTTAATATCAAGCTAACCATCCTCGAATGAGACAATATAGGAATGTTGTACTTGATATTTTTAAAATGTTTCAGGAGTGTACATTTAAAGTGGTGCCAAGGAATCAAAATCTTATGGCAGATTCATTGGCTAAAGCTGCAAGCAATTTCAAAATCCTCATCTTTTCAAACAGAAAATTTGAGATTCATGTGAAGCACTAGCCCACCGTTCCCAATAACTTGCAATATTGGAAATTTTTATGGAATGATAAGAAGTTATACAACTTTCCCCAAGGTGAAGAAGAATTTTAGAATTTTTCTGTAGATCAAATTTCTGATAAAGATGACCAGGATATAGAAGCAACTCAAATGGATATACTACAGCTAAAAGAAAACAATGTTCCAAAAGGTCTCATACCTTTGGAAGAATTGTTTGACCAAGATGACGTAGCAAGGAAGGCTACATTGATGCCTATGGAAAAGGGTGTTGAAGATGTAAATATTGGGAAAAATGACAAACCAAAGATGGTGAAACTATCCAATTCCTTATCTCCCGAGGTAAAGGCTCAATATGTTAAATTAATTTCTGAATTTTTTGATGTTTTCACATGGGAATATGTCGATTTAAAGGTGTACGACAAAAACATCATTCAACACACTATTCTGATCAAGTCCGATCAAAAGCCCTTTCGGCAAAAGTTGAGAAGGATAAATCCCATATTGTTGCCATCAATTGAAAAAGAGGTAAATATACTTTTCAAGTCCGGTATCATTGTCCCAATCAGATTTTCTAATTGGATTTCAAATTTGGTCCCAGTGAGAAATAATACTGGAGAAATATGGCTCTGCATAGCTTTCATAAACTTGAATAAAGTGTCCCTCAAGGAAAAATATCCACTTCTAAAGATGGACCATATACTTCAAAGAGTTATCAGTTCTTCCCGGATGTCACTGTTGGATGGTTATTCAGGATACAACCAAATTTTGGTGTACGAATATGATCAGGACAAGATAGCATTTACTACACCTTGGGGGCACTTTCAAGTATGCCAAAATGCCATTTGGTTTGAAAAATGCTAGGGTCGCATTCCAGCAGGCCATGGAAATAGCATTCGCCAATGAAAAAGATGCTTTCTTGGTTGTTTACTTAGATGATTTTACATTTTTTCCACATTCTGATGATGAAAATTTGCACCATTTGAGAATCTTTTTTGAGATATTCAGGTAGTTCGAGATATCTCTCAACCCAAAGAAAAGCATTTTTTCCATGGAGGAGGGCAAACTCCTAGGTCACATCATCTCCAATGATGGGATCCAGATTGACCCTTCCTATGTTCAAGAAATTCAGCAGATTGATTTCCCTTGCATCAAAAAGGAAGTACAAGCATTCAATGGTAAGATGAATTTCTTACGTAGATTTATTCCTAATTTAGTGGAGCATATTAAATAATTGACAAACATGTTGAAGAAAGATAGTGATTTGAAGTGGTTCGAAGATGCCCGAAATTTTTTCCATTGAGTTAAGATTGCCTTGACTACTGCCCCAGTTTTGATAAGTCTTGATTATACCATTGATTTTATAATATTCTCATTTTCTTTTGAGCACACTATAACAACATTCTTGATGCAGAAGAGCTACCAATTTCATTTTTCAGTTGCAATATTAGAGATGTAGCCCTTCGCTACAACATCATAAAGAAATAGGCTCTCACTTTGATTAAGGCGCTGAAAGATTTCAGAGTTACATATTACATTCACACACTCTTGCCTATGTACCTAATGTAGCTGTGAAAGAAGTTCTCATGCAGATAGACCCAGAATGTAGGAGAAGAAGATGGATAGAAGCTTTACTATAGTATGACCTTGAGATCAAGCCCACCAAGATGACCAAAGACCAGGGCTTAGCCAATCTCATGGCTGAGTCAAATCTTCATGCTCTTGATATCAACCTAATTTCGGCCTTGTCCGAAAATGAAGAAGAAGTGAATCTCATTCAGTTATCTGATATATTTTTGTCATCTCCATGATATTATGATATTGTTTATGCTTTGCAACTCCTAAACCCTCATTTAGGCATGACTACGAGTCAAGGAAAATCTTTGAAACTCAAAGCTTCAAAGTATTGCATACTAGACAATGCACTTTACTGGAAGGATCCCAGAGGTGTGTTTATAAACTTTTTGGTCAAAGAATAATTTAAGGAAGTGATGAATGACTTCCACAGAGGAGATTGTGGGGGCCACCTATATTGGAAGACCACAACCAATAAAATATTGAGAGAGGGATATTATTGGTCGACACTTTTTGTAGATGTTTATAAAGAAGTAATGAGCTACCATGAATGTAAAGTTTTTTAGGGTAAGAGAAAGCTTCTCCCATTACCACTTCAACCTATTTCAGTACATTCACCATTTCAGCAATGGGGCCTAGATTTCATAGGCGAGATTCACCCAACATCATCCACAGAGCATAAGTGGATATTGATAGCCACAGACTACTTTAAAAAATGGATTGAAATGATCCTGACTAGGCAAGAAACACATTATGTCATCATTTAGTTTTTAGAAACTAATATTTTGTCCCATTTTGGTTGTCCTACTAAGATCATCATAGATAATGCGGCAACATTCAAGTATAAGAAGATGACTGATTTTTTTCACCGATATAACATTAAGTTGGGAAACTCTACAATCTACTACTTGCAAGGTAGTGGATTTGTGGAGTCCTCTAATAAGTCCTTGATCAGCATCATTAAGAAGACGTTAGAGGTGAATAAAAAGAATTGGCATAAGAAGTTGATTAACACATTGTGGGCAGATTGGGTGAGTAATAAAAATTCTATTGGTATGTCTCCTTTTCAAGTTGTATATGGCATCGATACTATGTTCCCTTCATCATTAGCAATCACGTAATGAAATTTCTGTAAGAATTAGGGACCGAGGAAAATGACATGCAACGTCGTATTAATCAAATGATACACCTTCAGCAAACAAGGGATGAAGTATTTCAAAATACTTCAAAAATTCATGATAGGATAAAGAATATTTATGATCGGAAAACTAAGGAAGACAACTTCAAGATAAGAGATGTGGTACTATGCTGGGATGCCAGAAATGAAGAGGAAAAAATGCTTATTTGCATGAGGATATGAATGGAAAGGAGTGTTTAGGAGGACTAGTTAATGGTAGGCTCCTAAAACACTATCTATTTTGAAACAAATTTCTTGATCAGTTTTCCATTTCATTGTAAATACAGTTACATTTTCTGCAAGTGTGAAGTAGAGAATCTCTGGAGTTCGGAGCCCGAAGTGAAGGCCATTGAGCTTCACTCATTTTATGCCATTTTCAAAATTTTATTTTTCAGTCAAGTAAGTTAGTTTTAGCCAATTTATGTCATTTGAGTTGTTAGCATTTAGTCATGTTATTGTTTGAGTTTTGACTATATTGGCCCAATGGAAGAGGCACTGATAAGAAAAATCAGAGTTCTATGGTTATTGACACCTCTTTCATAGATATCATCCCCAATAAGTCCAATATTAGTGTCAGTATTTGCATACTACCCTCAGTGATAAAAAATACTCTTTTCATATCATTTTGCTAAGTCTCACTCAGAAATTTTTGTCATTCCACCTAGGTCTTCATTCAAAAATTTACTCACTGATGGTAGTCTTAGTCCAAAACCATCACTCTTCCTCAAAAAAATTATACTTGTTGGCCCACCTTCATGTCTTGCTGAGCATAATTCAGTCATGAAAGTCCATTTCATCACGTCATTATGTCATTCAGGTCACCATGAAGTCTGGTCACTCAAGGTCTTCATTAGGTCTCTAGGTTTTCATTTTCCAAGGTCTAAATAAAACACCATTTCATTGCATAAGGTCAGAAAAATAATGAGAGTGATCCAAATAATATCCCTTTACCATTTAAAGAGGATTTGTAAGCATGTAAAGATAGTTTTCAAAGTTGTAATTCTTATTTCAAGTGTGAGTTTCATTCTAAAATGTAATTTTATTCCAATAATAGAGATGTAATTTTATTTTTCATTTATGTAATTTTATGTTCACTATATGTAATACGTACCTATTTCCCTAGATGCCAACTCAGTTCCACATGCCAAACAAGAACATGTAAAAATGCAAGAGTTCTCAATTCATCCACTGATCAAATGTCAGAGAAAAAGTTCAAAATTGTAAGGGTATTCTACAAAATTTAAAAGTGAAATTTGGAACATTAGAAAACTGGGTTTCATAGGATTAAAATAAAATTCACTCAAGCATATAAACCCTCATGACAAAAAAAAACAACTTCATTTGTCTCCTCCATCCTTAAGCAACCTCAGAAAAATCATAATTTTCAAGTTTGAGGGCGAAGTTTTACAAAATAGAGTGTGATTTTCTCGTTTGCTCTGTGCACTACGTGTTTTCTCTGTGTGATGCACACTTCCTCTTTGCGCTGGGCGTTTTATCGGTGCACTACACGTTTCCTCTTTGTGGTGCGCGTTTGCCCGATTTCTATAGCAAACTCCAAAACTTGTGCTATCACCTTCAAATCTTCAGCCAAAGCACTCCACAACCTCCAACAATCAAGTAAGTTACCATTAACACCATTCCTCTCCTCATCAAGTTAATTTGTTGGTGTTTGAGCTTGTTCAAAGAGTTGGTGTCTATTTTTAATTTTGAAACCCTAGTATCAATCCCTAAATCCCAATTGCATATCAAATTTCACTCCCTAGAACTTTAATTCCCTTCTTACATCATAATTACCCTATCCTTACTCCCTATATCATAATCCCCTTTCCCTATGCCTTTTTCCTTTGAAACCCTAATACCTAGGCGACTCACTTGCCTAGCCTTCCAAAATCCCTAAACTGTAATTAAATTCCCTATTCCAATTCCCTCATCATTCCTACTCCCTGTCAACTCCCTCAAATAAAAAATACCTTCCCCCATCTCCCTAAATTTCCTTACACTATTCCCCACTCCCTTTACCTACATTCCACTATCATCACATCTCCCTAAGGTTTCATACTAAGACACCTATGGAAGAAGAACATAATAGAAAATGTAGTGAGGGAGAAGAAATAAAGGATAACAATTCAAGCACAGGAGGGAGAATCCTTAGACTTGAGCCAACAAATAGCAGGGAACTCATGGAATCTCCCATAACTGTGACATGTTTTAAGCATGTAGGTTGTTTTGAATTCTGTGAGAAAGTAAAAAGAGACCAAAATCATCCTATGTTGACTAGACTATTCATCTCCAATCTCCATGATGATCAGGTAACCCTTGTTGTTGTCACCTTCACTTTGTCCACTGCCATCATATCAGCTACCACTAGAATCCCAAATGTTAGGGAAAAATAGTTCAAGCAAATAGACTGGGAGGAGAGATACTATGAGCCATACATTAAACGTAGATACAAGAATGAAAGAAAGAGGATTTTTCCTTTCTCTTACCACCTGAAGAGATATTCTCCCGTGATGAAAATCTTCATTAAATACTTTTCTTGTGAAGGTAGGTTCTCTAGACTTTATACCTATCACATCCAGCTACTTATGCACTTATCAAGGGTCAAGATGATCAACATACCTTATTTTCTCTTCCGGAACATTGACAAGATGGAATTTATTGCCCAAAAGAGAGATTATGACCACCAAATTCAAATTCTTTTTCACCACTCCCTCATCAAAATCATAGTCCTCCATCACCTCAAACAATTGAACATTCCATGGAGTTCATTCATAGCTAATGACATATTCACTGCTCCACCTATTCAGCATGCCCAAGATGTACCTTCATCATCTCATCCTTCCATATAAATTCCTCCATCTTAGCCCACAGTTCATGCATCATCGTCATATTAGTCTCCTTCATATATTTCACCACCATCATCTCCATACCACATTAAGACTGGATCACCTAACAGAGCTGAAATCAGTGAGCCTCGAAATACTAAGTAGGCTGAGTTAGAGCTATTGGCAAAAAATACTAGATAGGTCACAGGAAAGTGCTTTCCCCACATATTTTGGGAGGGGCCTTGCCTTCTACATCGACAAAGCATGTAGAAAAAGGGATGCAAAATATGACAAAGGTAAAGATTCAGGCAGAGATCACACATGAGGAGGAGGACCTCTATGAGACAGAACAGAGATTTTATCGTGTTGACCTATATGAGCATGATGATGATGATATCACTAGCACAATAATCAAGGAGAAAGAAGCCACGATCAAGGAGCTACAAATTAATCTTGACAGGTCTAAATTTTCCGTTGACTTTATTGAGTAGGAGAACCAGCGGCTGAAAACAACGCATGTATTTGATGAGGTTAAATTCATCAAAGCTCAAAGAGAGGCAGTAAAAGCCAAATTTTTTCTTGAAGATACACTTGAAACATATGGTGTGACAGATGAGGGAGTAGAACAAGTTCCAAGGATAAGGCCTAATACTAAAGGGCTAAAAAGAGCTCTAGCACTAGAAAGGCAAAAAGAGAGTGAGCTTTCTAATCAGCTCACCTTAAATGAACAATTTGCGTTGGTAATCAATAAAATCTAGGAGCCATGGCTTGACAGAGCTAAACAACACCTATAGAAGCTTTTGGAGAAGGAAAAAAGAGATAATTACATACTAAGAAAGAAGGTCAAGCACTATGCCCAAAGAAACAAAATTGCAAAGGCCAAGCTCAAAAGAGCCAATGCAAAAATTGAGGCTTTGACCATGAAAGAAGAGGAAATTAGGCTTGACATATTGGTTGAAGCCTCACTTCATGCCTAGCCACATAATCAGCATCAAATTATCAAATTTTGAGGATTTTTGGGTAAAATTTTGAATTTTTTGTGTTTTTTTGCAAACCTAAACACTCTTGTGACAGCTAGATTGTCAAACGTGCAACACCCTTGGCGCTGCGCTTTTTTTAGGCACTTTTTGGCCAAAATAATACCACCAGAAGATGCATAATTATTAATACTTGTAGGAAAACCACTTTTAAAACCTTTTTTTGGACAATTGGCAGTTGAAAGTGTGAAAAAACACTCAAAAAATCAATGTTCTGCCCACTTTTCTTCTTATGCGCTGCGCGCTGAGAAGTATTGGGATAATCAATTTTTAACATGGAAAATCAAGTGCATTCTACAAAATAAAATAATATTTGGCAAGTATACTAGAAAGGATTCCCAATGATCCATCCTAAGCCCAATTTGGACACTGGAAGGCACTCAAAATTAGGCTGCAACATGGATGGCGCGTTTGACAATTTTTTTTTTTTTTTTTTAGTTTCTCTACAAATTGACTTTTATCTTGGTGAATCATGTTTTTACCTATGTAAATCAATGATGTAAATTTAGTTATGGTGTTTTTACTATTACCTAGGGTAAATACATTAGGTAAATGAACTCAATGAGGTGTAATGAATCCATTCACAAAAGTTAGGGATGAGTCAATTTGACCTCCCTACACTTCAATTTTCAGCTCAGTTTTTGGTGGAATTGATCATCCTCTCATGGATTCGACCCTCGAGGTAGGGAGGAGTTTTCTTGAGGCCTATATCATGTATTTTTTGAGTCATTTCAATGGTTGGAAATAAGTTGGATTTGGCATATTGATCAGAGACTCTAGTGTAATCATTTTGGCAGGAGCTTAATAAAAGTGTTGAAACTATTTCTTTGGGATACCTGTGGTATGGTTGTCTAGCATTGTTTCTTCTTATGTATCATTATGTTTGAATGTATTGTCTTCATAATTCATTGCATTTATATTGTATGAACACTTTCAAGTTGACAAATAAAATTCATCTCACATGCTCTATTTTTGGAAAGTTTTCATAGTCTATTCATTTTTCTCTCAGTTTAGGAATAATTCATCTTTCATGCTCTTCTTAGCTCCTCTCCTGTCTAAATCATTCCATCCCAATAAAACTATCCCAATAAAACTAATGTGATATCCTATCTACCTACCTTTTCCCATTAAATCTCTACAACCCTAATCCTATTTGTCCTGACCTAGGCTCTTTGACCTAATATCTTCATTCAACAACCCAATCAAATAAAAAAAAAACCCTTATGCATTTCATACCTAGCCTAAAACCCCAATTTATCCAGCCCTCTTGGCTGTGACCTTATGGAGAGAGCCCTCTCCGACTTTGTAGGGCTAGATACCAAGCCAAAATATTGGTTTGTGGTTACCTCTATTGGAATTTCTTCTTCAGCCTTAGAAATCTGGCAGAGTGATAACAGGTACCACTAAGGACAAATTTGTTATTTCATAAATTTTAGTTATCTTTATACAGTTATAAGTTTTTTCATATCACTATCATAACCATTATGGTAATTTATCTTATTAGTAGTTTAATATATGTGTTTTGCATATGGATTAGTTCCACCCAGGAAGGTTACTAATATCTCTGTATGATCATGGTGAATGCTTTGCTCTAGATGCTTTCCTAGTCATGATTTAACTTATGGATCTATGTGTTTGTAGATATCCTCATGAATTCTAGAGTGATTTACATGAATATGCATGGTTGCTTAATATGATTCAAATATCTTGTCTTGCATTGCTAATGGAGGAAGGCAGTATTCCTATTGTCTAAGATGAAATGTTGTATGTGAGTTTCTACATAGTTATGAGAAGCTTGGGGGTATTTTTTGTTGTTGATGTGATCATGTAATGCCGATCTATATTCATAGTCATGTATGACCACTTTATGTGCTTAACTAGATTGTTAAATATTGTGATTCCAATTTTATAATAAGTTGTGAATAAAATTGGTGTCTGCTAATTTAAATATTGTGATTTTCCTTCCTAAGAAAGGTTTGTGATTGATGCAATGTGTTATAAGCCATTTTTTCACATCTAATTAAAGTGAGACTCCTAATGGGATCAATCAACATCTTATTCCCCTTGTCATCATCTTGCATAAATCCCTAAGCATGTACCTTTCATCCCTTGAAATTTCAACCCTAAACTACCCTATCTGAGCAAGTTTGAGTACCAAAATTCCATACAATCCTACTGGGGTGCTTTCACCTACAAGTTTCTCCCTTTTGGCCATTTCTGGTCACCAGAAGGTAAGCCTCCTTTGAACTTGTGTTGGTTCTATAATTCCGAGATAATGAGCAAGATTCTGGAAGCTTCACCTTCTAGGAGTTTCCATAATTTGTTTCAACTACTTACCTTGGATTTAAATTCGGATCCTATCCTACCTTACTTTGCAGTTTTCACCACTTATCCTTTGATCCTATCCGTCCATCAAAGGTGGATCTAAAGTCCTATAATGGTAATTGGATAAGAAATCCCAACTTACCCCTCTCTCCTATATATTTACCCTTTCATATGCTAGAGGTAATGGTTGGATTTGGAGAGTGATTATGCCCTTATGATGCTGAAATAAGTAGTTATCATCTTGTGCATAGGGTGACCATAGGTGCATATTGTGACAAGGAAAGGTAGAGTCAACAACTCAGAGGATCTCTTATGCAAGATTTACTGTCGCTTATGGTTGTAATCTCCTTTTATTTATATTAATGCAAATAATTATTTGTTTTCCTATATTTGAAGTTGATTCATGTATTTCAATACCATGTTGATCTATTGAATAGAGCATTTAGATGAGACTGCATACATCTCGTAATTTCTTGGCTTGTGTTACCTGACTGCACAGGTTCTAATTTTGGTGGTTGGAGCTTGAATTGGAGCTTACAAGCTAAATAAGGAGCAAAGTGAGCAATAGTTTCCAGGTAGTCCTCACTTTATCATCTATTTAATTTAAGAAAAAACATTGGGTTCCTTGTCACTTTGTTGTTCTAGGTTGACCACCAAATATAGGGTAGATACCTTTGTCTGTAATCACAAAACCTGTATAAAACATTGGTGACTCCGCTGGGGAATGAATTATTCCCTTCGTGGTTTTCCTTGTCCTTTGTGTTTGATTACCTCCTTAATAGACCTTTGTTGTATCATCCAACCAAGAAAAGACCTAGGAAGTGGCTTCACTCAACCCTTTTTGCAATTTTTGTGTTGGAAACCTTTTGTTCAAGAGAAACGCTCCCCCAGTGCCTCTAACAGAGTGTTGCACATCACCCTGTCCCACTTTATCCTAGCTTTGCAAAGAACTGGTGCCCTTTCTGCACTAGTGTTGGTCCCTATTTTCACATAAATTTTTCCTTGTTTTTTGAGCCTCTCATCCATCAACCTTCTTCTAGCTGAGTTTCCTTGGGTCTTCAGTGTCTTGTAGTCTCTCTAAAACCCCCATTAAATTTTAATTTGTGTTTTTTTGCCTTTGATAAGAATTGGTTTCAAATTTTCTTTGTTCTTATCATTTGGTCGCTTGGAAACTTATTTATTTTATTGTTGATCACTTGGATGAATTTTTGTTTGAGTCCTCATTTTGAAAAGTATAATTGAACATATTTATCTTATTTTTCTTCATTTAAAAAATTAAGTGTGTTGAAAAGAAATTTTTTAATTTGGAATTTATGGTTTTGCATGTGAATTATATTAGAAATAGTTGCATTGAAGGGAATATTGAATCTTGCATCTTGTTTTTTGCATATTCTGTGTTTCATCTTGATTGTTTCTTCCCTTCCCTAGCTAGATTTTCATTGAAAGAGAAAATATTCATGTTTTATCATGCTATATTTGAATTTTAGGATATTCAGGTTACATTGGTGGTGAGCCCTAAAAATGTAACTTAATCAAAGATAAATAGTAAAATTTATTGAATCAACCTAAGAAGAATTTGTAAAATTAATGCGAACATTTAGAGGTCTAGGCTAGAGACGTGTTTCGACATTGTTAAATGTAGGAGTTGTCTTTGTTTGGAAGCATTGCATTCCAGGATCGGTGAAATCTCGTTCCATGCACATAAGTGTATAGGATCATTCTCCATGTATCTTTGGGTATATCATATGGTGCTCCACACATGAAAAGTATATGCGAATGTTCTCATCGAACATTTACACATTAGAGAACACTACTACGAACTGCACTCCCACGTACCATCTAGTATATTTTGGGAGTCACCTATAAGTTTAAATCCATCCATAGGTAACCAAGTATGTCACCTTGTATACCGTGATACGCTGAATGCAACATTCAGGGAGATTGGCTACAATACGTTAAGTCATTGGTTCGCCAAGGTGTATATTGTAGTTCATGGTTTCTTGGTAATCCTTTATGCCTAGATTACCCTATTTTCTATTTATTTATTTAATAAAATTTATCATCCAACGTGGAAGAATGAAATACCACTCCCCGTCGTTCACGTAGAATGAAAAAGAAGCCTCAGCTACCTCGAGAATCTACTCCTAACCGATGTCCAAAACATAATAATGAAAAATACCGAAACATGAAATTCAGACACTAATTCTGACCCTCCTCCTGATATTGAATTTCCAAAATCATCTATCCCTTTGTGTTACAAAGTCGAGAATACATCTACCCCTGTTGGTGACACTAGCACAACTGAAACATAATTCCCTGAAACTCTATTACCTGAGGTCATTGAACCTGACCTCCCTAAGTCAAACACTTTGTTTCCTGAGGTCATTGAGCCCAAGGAGCCTCAACCATCCTCTCCTGATTCAACGAGACCTTCCTCTTCTCTTCCTTTGTCTCAGACAGAACCAATATATCTTGGGCCTAGCGATGAGCCTCTTCCATACAATATTTTTAGCATTGAAGAGATACCTCAAGAAGAGCCCCACCCTTCTTATCCATTTCATTGGGAAGGACCTCATTTGTATCAAACTGAGCCTTTTCTGCCTCTTCAAACTCTGATACAAACTCCTTCACCTAATTCTTTGGGCTTACCTGAGGATCTTTGGAAAAAATCTTCATTGGGATTTTCAAGTATGTCTGTAGATGATTAAATATACCAACCCGTGTTCACCACTATGGTTGATACATCAAGTGTATCTTCCTCATGTTCATGAAATCACCAAAAACTCATTTGTAATGTGGCCCGCCCGTCCCACCTGGTTATCAGTAATTATCTGGTGCCTTTAATGTGAAGCTTCTAGTCCTTGGACATCCCCCATGTCATCTAATTTAGGAATAATGTATGGTACTTCTCTTATGAATGCCACACAATTTTTTCCTCTTTATCTGACTACACCTACAATAGAGCAACAAGTTTTTCCTTATATAAATGGAAAAATATACCCTTAGCATCCCAACTGTCCTTATGTTGGTTGCCATCCATTTGGATCGCAGTTGCCTTCGTCATATTCTCCTCCTTATGCAGGGGGGAAACCTATTTTTGGTATAACTCCATATTATAATCCACCTAATTATGGTTTTCCTTATCCTGGAATAGTTGCTAGTGTTTGGAAACCTAATTCCCCCATTCAACCTAGTTCGTTTTGGGATTGATTGTTGAATCCTCAAGTTGCACCATCTTCATCACAAATTCCTATCTATTCATCATCACCTCAAAAAGCTCAAATATATGTGAGAAAAACTTTACAACCTATTCTAGAAATATATGGCCCTTCCCAGGCACCACTTAGTCAAACTGCACAAGGTGCCTCATTTTTTCAATCGCTTGCGCAAAGTGATCCTCAAGTTAAGGTAGTTAAAATTCTTTAGAATTTGGTGCAGTCTCAACTGAACCCATCATACAAGGGGTAAATACATAACCCTATCAAGAAACATTATGGACCTTATCACGTGCCTTTATAATGCCAACTTGTCTAGGCCCAACCATTCCAACAAATTTATCATCATCCTGGGGTTGGGCAAAAAACTCACTTGTATTTTGGTTATCAAATTCCTGCATATCCTAGTAACCAGGTTCCTTATTATTAGTACCTTCCTTATCTAGGCATGCAAGTACCCATTTCTCAGGCTATTCCTTCTTACCGAGATCATTCTCCTCTGGAATTTAATCGGTAGTTTCCTTTTGTCGCTACTCTCGAATTACCTGATTTAAATCAGCTTACTAATGACCCCATCGCTCATTCACCATGGTGACCATTTATTCCCACCAAATTGCCATTTGATATCCCAAATTTTGATGGAAATTCTGAAGAAGACCTGTCGACGCATGCCATGATGTATCATCTATAGTGTTCATCCAACTCCCTTAATGATGATTCCATTTGACTTCATATTTTCCATAAAAATCTTACATGTATTGTAGCTAAATGGTATATTGAGTTACATAGAGCGTCACTTCACTACTTCAATACTTTAGCCACCACCTTCCTCACACATTTCCAGTTTCCCATCATATATGAAACTAGAATGGAACAACTGAATAACTTAAAACAATCAGATGCCACTCATATTTCGGATCACATCCATGAGTGGAGGTGTTGTCATCTGTTCATCAAGAACTTTGTTCCTAATCAGTTGTTGGAGTAATGGTTTGTTAAATATTTTTTGGATCCTATAACAGAAGATGTGGCCAAAGGCAGAGCTGTGACTGAAGATCAAGAGATTTCTTGTTCTCAATATCTAGATCTAGTTTATACCCAATCATGCACGCTCTATGATAAGATACCAAATGCTCTGCAACCTACAAACATTGTTCCTCTTCCAACTGGTATATAATCTCATATTGCTCATGGAATTATTGGTTCTTCTAGTTTGTAGTCGGTGAATAAACCATCAAGTATTTCTCTCATCGCTCTTGAACAAAACCCTCAATCCCACCTTTCTATGGCTTCTACTTCCGAGATAAATTCAATTTCATCTGATAAGGGAAAATATAAACAAAAACCTGGAAGAAATAAGAAAGGTAAAGGTAAGAAAAAGAAATATTCCTCACCACAGGATAAGCAAATAAATTCATCTTCCAGTTAGAAACAAAAGCCTCAATATCCATGCTTGATTTTCAATGAGGACCACTTTATACATGATTGTTTGTACCGTGCTGAAGCTAATCAGTTTCTTAAGTCATCCACTTATCATGTTGTGTTGACCAACCCATTTCCAAATCAGGAGACTCATATGGTTTCTCGAGACCCCACTTCCTCTAACACGGTTTTGATGCTTTCCTCCTTAAAGTAGAAATCCGATGTTTTGGTGGCCACTTGGAACAAAGACTATTGTACTGTGAATCCATCAAATGGTTAGGCTAATGATAAAACTTCCAGTTTGGCTCCAACCTCATCTATTTTTTTTCCTCCTTTAAATATGACTATCAAGCCCCTGAAAGGTGTTATTCATAAGTCTGCTTACAACCCTCGTTCAAGAACTTCCCAAAATTACAATGTTGTTGAAGACTTGGCTCAATCTCCATCATCCATGTCCACTCTTGAGGTTTTTCAAAATTTCCCTACCCAAAAGAAGGCCTTATTGTCAGCTATCAGATGTATGGACCCATCATATTCCAACCTAGTGGTTTTCTCTCATGAAAACTATACTCCTCAACTTCCAACGCAATTACCTTTTATTATTCAGTTCATTGTCCATGGTAAGAATGTTCATCATTCCATTTTGGATGAGGGAGCATCAACCTACATCATGTCTATGTCTTGTTGGAAGCTGATTGGTTCACCTCAACTGAATCAATCAACCAGCATATTAAAATCCTTTGATGGAAGGACATATAAACCCTGTGTAATCTTGAATTCCCTCCAAGTGGAACTTGGGAGAAAAAACATCTTTGTTGAGATAGAAGTTATCGATGGACCTCCTGATTATAATATTCTACTGGGACATATGTCGGTTTACTCTATGGTTGTCATTTTTTCAACTTACATCCGCATGATCACCTTTCCACATAAAAGCGGGATCGTAGCCATATATCAACTCAACTTCTTTTCCTATGATTCCAATGTTACCAGAAGTGTCCCTATTATAGTGGAAGTCCTACATTCCTATCATCATGTTGGAGTTGGAGTATTTAAGGACTCATCACTTATGTGAAATGTTTCCCTTCCCCCTCCTCCTCCTTCCAACTCCTCACCTTCAGTTACTTATATCAATATGATATCATCCTCTACGATTTTTTCTGATCCATGGATTGTACTGAATGAAAATGACATCCAAATTTTAATTGATCAGATGCCACTCAACCTTGTTGAGAAATATTATGAAGCCATCTAATCAGATTGTGTGACCCATAATTTTTCTTCGATCAATTAGATAGATCTATTCCTTGATTATGGCATGCCCTCTGATCCTTTCTCACATATATTATCAACCGATGAAAGCATCATGGATATCATGATGTCAAAATACGTGTCATGGAACGAGCATCATCATCGTTCCTCCCTTCCCAATTCCAAGCATTGACCCAAACATAGTGGTGCATGAAATAAAAATGTATCATGATGCCAAACCTATCCAAAAATTCCTCTGTATGATCCATCCTAAGAATGCTTCCTGGATAAAAGCTAAAGTTGAAAAGCTTCTTTACGTTGGTTTTATATGCCTCATTCCGTTAACCGATTGGGTTCCCATTGTAGTTCATGTCATGAAGAAACATGGCATGATTTGAGTACGCATCGATTATCAATATTTTAAATGAGCTTGTCCGAAAGACAACTACCCAACCCTGTTTATTGACCATATTGTTAATGATTTCTTTGTTTGTGAGATATATTCATTTATGTATGGATTCTCGGGTTACAATCAAATCAACATTCTCCAGACTGACTAACCTAAAACAAAATTTATTTTTCCCTAGGGTAATTTCGCTTATAAAAAGCTCCCATTTGGCCTTAAGAATGTAGGGTCCACATTTCAATGTGTGATAGATTATGATTTTCATGATATTAATAATATCATACAATCCTATTTGGAAGATATCCTTTCTCATTCGAAGCATTGGGTTGATCACCATCTACATTTATGTGTCATTTTTCTCCACTATAGGCACTATAAAATTCGACTTAACCCACACAAATGTGTGTTATGTTTTAGTTCTAGTCGACTCCCAGGTTTCATTATATCCAAGAAAGGAACTCGTATTGATCCCTTCAAATTCCAAGCAATTGTTGATTTCCTGTGCCCACCTCCTTAGTTCAGTTACAAAGACTCCAAGGTAAATCCAAATTCTTGAGGAGATTCATCCCTAACTATGCTGAGATGACCAAAGGATTTAATGGCTTGGTGACGGAAGGGATTCCCTTCCATTGGGATGACGTTGCACAAAAAGTGTTTTATGCCTTGAAATATGAACTGGTTCGGGCATCTCTCTTATATCCCCCTGACTATCAGTGCGACTATTTCTTTTATCTCATTGTTTCCATATCTACTATATATATGGTGTTAGTCCAAGAAGAAGACATTGGGACTGAACGTCCCATTTATTATCTTATTTTGAATCCCAAAGATACCGAGATCCGATATACTCATGTCGAAAAAATGCCTTTGGCAGTCGTTCAAGATGTCTAGATATTTTGTCATTACATATTGCTTCAAAAAACTACGGTATTTTCATATTGAAACTCAATGAAATATAAACTATCACGTTAATTTCTAGGGGGAAAGTACTCAAAATGGATAGCTATTCTCCAAGATTTTGACCTAGAATTCATCGAATCCAAGTCAAAGAAATCCCTAGTTTTCATTGAACTGATGTGTGATCTTCCCTCCCTTGATGTTGAATCTACATCTACTATTTTTGATATCGTCATCTGACCCTTGGTATGGATATTTTCTGATTTATCTACAGACCTAAACTTTCCAAACTAATACCTCTCGCTCTAAGAAGCGACGTATCCGTTACGAGTCCTAAAATTATCTGATTATTAGCGATACGCTTTACTTTCATGGTATCGATACGATCTTACAAAGGTGCCTCACCCTTGAGGAGGGTGAGAAAGTTTTGAATGATTGTCATTCAGGAGCATGTGGTGGATACTTATCTGGTTACACTACTACGCAAAATATCTTAAGCACTGGCTATTTTTGGCCCACCATTTTCTGCGACTGTATCCTTGCAGTCTAGAAGTGTCATGCTTGCTATATATATGATTGAAAATTCCATGCTCCAACTTCTCTACTACATATCGTTGTTACCGTTGGTCCATTTTTCAAATGGGGTATTGAATTTATGATATGTAACCCTCATTCGGTCAGGGGGCATGGCTATATTATTGTCGATGTTGAATACTTTACTAAGTGGTTCAAAGCGATGCATACATTCAATAACACTGGTGAAATGACCACATACTTATTTTTGAACCGTGTGATCGCTAGGTTTTGTGTTCCGCAAGCGACAGTCATAGATCAAGGGAAGCATTTTCGAAATCATATGATGATCAAATTAATTTCCAAATTGGGACTTTCACATGAAAATTCCACTTCCTGTTATCCTCAAGCTAATGGACAAGTTTAAGCTATCAAAAAATTTCTTAAGACTATGCTTCAACGCATGATAGGGGTCCATAAATCATTCTGACATTTACTTCTCTATGATGCCTTATGGGCATACTGAACCTCAATAATGACTGCTACGGATTCACATAGTTTCAGTTAGTTTAGGATCTGGAAGTGATCCTTCCCATTGAGTGCGAAATTCCATCACTAAAACTAGCTATCAAACTTCTTCATGCTACCTCTACAGAAGAGGAGTGTATTTTACACTTGAATCGAGTAGATGAGACCCGACATGATTATGATTTAGCCAACGAAGCTCTTAAAATACACATCAAAGCGCAATATGACAAAAGTTTCAAGCCTAGAGTCTTCTTGGAAGGAGATCTGGTACTTTTATATGTCTAGGAGGCCGATAGTTTAGGCCCAGGAAAGTTCCAGATGATATGGATGGGCCCATACATTGTTAAACATGTCCTAGAAAAAGGGGCTTATGAGTTAGTACATCTTGATAGAATTTCATTGTCGCAACCTAGAAATGGTTTCTCAAAAAATACTATGCTTGATCCCATGCATAGTACACTGTGTACATACTGTTTATAGGTGTGTTGAGTGTGTTTGCAGTGTGTTTTTCAGAGTGTCCCATGGTTTATGTTTATCCTTATTTACTTTGGTTTGAATATGTCAACCTATCTCGAACCATTTATTGGTTATGTTTATGGTGCTATCCATAGTACTCTGAACCTATCCTTCACAACATGAGCCATCTTTGCGCCAAATGGTGAGCTAGTGAGTATGCAAGGGATTTTCATTGGTAATTCTACTAACAACATCGTTGAGTATATCACAATGGTAGAGCTGTTATATGATACTATTTCACATGGTATCTGTCATATAGTCATCAGGATTGACTCAAAGCTCGTAGTACTACAACTCGCGAATATATAATGAGTGAGGAATTTTTCCATCCTTCGTATGATTTTGAGAGTGCATCTTCTGGAAAGACATTTTGACTTCATAAAATATGTACACATTTCTAGAAATTTAAGAACTTTAACAAATTCCCTAGCTAATTTAGTTTTAGATAGACATTTTCAATGAATGTAAGTAACTTTAAATTCACATCACATCATATTGAAAGAAGAATAGGAACTAGGAAACACTGAATATATATATGTATATGATAATTTTGGTTTTAAAAAATGTGTTCCCTGAGACACATATGGCTACATCACCCGTATACAAAAACTACATGCAAATATCTAAGTATACAAGCAATGGTGCTCATGATAAAATGACATTGCACGAGATATCTTGCACAACAATCAACCGATACAATTGGGTACCCCAACAGTATGTGATGAAGTCACAATGGAAGATGATCAACCGTGGTCTCATCAATCCCATAGGTCAATCCTTCCATGTGACACTCTACCTCTGATAGGACCTTCGCTACCTCAATATCACGTAGCGCATCTCGTCCCACCGCAATGACCTGTACTAGCCCCACTTCCTCCTCCTTTGGTTTTCTCTTTGTGCGATAGAGATATGTAGCACCCACTAGTCGAATAGGTCCAATGTCTAAATGAAAACATCAAACAGTTTTGTCTCGGGAACATGAAAAAAAAAAAATTGTAAAACTTCATAAAACTTAAAGGTAAAATTATTTTACCTGTAGCATCCCATTGCTCACCCTCTGGCAGCACGAGCTCGAGATCATCGCAAAAATCCATCCTTACATAAGAATATTCATCGATCACGATGAACACTCTGCACAACCAACCAAAAAAGGTTGGTGAAAAGCTGATAGCTGATGGACTTGCATGCCTAGCCATGTGGTCTATCCACCTCCTCATTTTTGTGAAGACAATTCCTTCTGGGGACAGAGGAGATCTCTCTAGCCTTAGAGTGGGTCTAGAAACTTACGAGACTATCTAATGAATGTGTTCTTAATTAACATTCAAATAAGGATGAGAAATGGAAAAGGTCCTATCTCTTCTTGATGTTATGCTCAACTCCTTAGTGAAGGCCTTAATCCACAATCCTTTGGGCTCAATCCTCGCTCCTAGTGGCATTCAAATGCTTGTAGGTATCAAGAGACAAGAACAAATGTGATCTAATACAAATCATATAGTGAACATCAATTACCTAATAGATCAAGGAGCATTAGGCTACTTGTATGAATATTCAAAAAAATATAGAAAGAGAAACACCAGATGTATTATTAGTAATGTAAAAGAGGAAGCTTACAACCATGGCCTTGATGTTGGGGGCCTCCCTTTGGTGAAATATGAGTCCAAACTAACGCTCTTAGGAAATCCTTCTCCCGAATGGTAGATAAGGAATTGACACATCATAGGGATGCAAAGGATGAATGATCAGACCAACCCAAAAATGACCAACTAGTAGTGGAGGGATGGGGATCAATTTATAGGAGGGGAGAGGGAGTTAGGATCCCACAAAATAAGGAGGAAGGTCCAAATTTCAAGGGAAAATCCCATATTGATAAGATCAAGAGCTTTACATGAGAGAGATTAAACCTATCTCCACCGAACAAGATCTAGCTCGTCGTCCTGGAAAAATATAGAGGTTGTAGCTTCTCCTCCATTTGAGGAAACACTACCAGAAAGGGTTAAGAGTGGTTTTGCTAGTCAAAAGAGCACTGGAAACATTAGGATAGAATGGGTAGCTTTCCATTATCACAAGCAAATAACTGGAGAAAATCACTGACCCATAAATTTAGGGCTTGATCTCATCTTCTTCAGGAATTCTTCAAGGCCGATTTCTTTTAGTCTTTAAAGGATATCTTGATGTATTTTTCCAAGGTGGATACTTTGCATAGTATTCATCACAGGGCACTTTAGGATCGGGGACGGGAAGTGAACAGGGTGAAAATTCTTTGTGTAACACTCATCCATGGGACCCTCGAATCGAAGGGATCAAGAAAAATCTGTTGAGGCTAAAGTAATAGTACTCGCTCTAAGGCAAAAGAGGAAAATATGGCACCATAGCCGAATTTTTTCAAATTCCTCTCCTTTTATTTAGTAATTTGTTCCTTAAAGTTTACCAAGACACCCTTGCTCGAGTAGAATATTATTGGCACTTGATATTCTACCCCATACTGCATGTATGATTTGCTTGCCACATGTAATATCGAGCTTCTTGCCAATATTTATATGATGCATAAGATCATTCTCAAAGGTATTTGGGTCACATCCTTTATTTTAATCTCTCTGTCCCTAGTAGGTACAACTCAAGGTCTGCAATAGGTATGGATGCAATATTTCACCATTTCACCGCCACTTCTTCCACCTAGAAGAGAGATGGGGGCATATCGCTTTGACAATCTTGTCAAAAAGTAAATATAATCTACTTGTATCTTGAGTATATTGTCCTAAAACTTGAAATCATGTACCTGAACATCCCATGAATTCACAAGGTACTTTAACAACTCCATTTGTTGCCTCATACTAGGAATCCATAATAATTTCAACAACCTGAAGTTTCTAAGTGCTCGGATGGTAAAAGGGTCATTTGAGGCATCCATATATTGTGCTTCATGCTCTCTTTCTCTCTATATAAATGATATTTTGTGGTAATGGTTATGTAAAACATCAAAAAATGACTCATTATACTCTTTCCCATGCAAAAACCTAATAAAATTTGAGGTAAAATTGATAAAAAACTGGGAGAAATGTGCCCAAGCCACTCCAGTAGGCTTAGACAAAGCATTGCACCTATGGCTACAGTGTTTCTTTGCCTAGGTGCAACACCCTTTTCGACACAGATAGGGTGTGTTGGTCCGAGGGTGTTTTTTATGAATCCCAAGGCCTCGAAAACTTGAAAAAATTGCATGAAAACATACAAATGAACTGTGGAAATATATAGAAAGGTCTTAGCTCCTACCTGGATATGACGACACTTGAAATGGTTCCCTAGATTGGTCACTTGAAGGTAAAGAGTGAAATGGTAAAAATGAAAATTCATTTTGGATATTTATGGTCATTTTCTTATTATTTTATTCATTTTTAACATTTTGACCTAGATATGATTCATTTTTACTATGAAATAGGTATGTTTAATCCTTCTTGTTGTGTTTTGAGTAGGACGACAATTGTTAGCAAGTTTTATTTTGTTGTAACAGGTTACTTTGATTGAAAAGTACACTTCTATCTCTTTTTCCGACTCTTTAAACTGATGAAAAAGGAAACCATTGGAGTCCTATTTCAGCTCCTTCAAACTCCCAAAATATGAAAATATTGTCAAGCACTTGTCCTTTCGAGCTCGTAAAAGTAAATGAAAATGTGTCTACTCAGTATAAGTTTAACCCTTTTCTGGACTAAGATAAAATAACTACGAAAAAGGAATACCTTGGTCAAACATGACTAATAGGTTCTCTTGAGTATTGTTTTCTACCTTTTTGGACCTAAGAGACTATCTATGAAAAGGGAGATGTGGAGTTTTTTTTTTCCGCCTCTTTTTCAAACTCTCTAAACATGAAAAAGATGTCAAGTTTTACCTTCATTGGACTTGTTAAAACATGAAATCGTGATGGGCCTTTCGAACATGACAAGGCTGAGCCACTCCTTCTCAAGTTTTGTTAAATACACTTGGAGGGATTCATTCGAAGGATGAACTTACATATCAAGAATATGTTATCCTCCTCAAGATTTTTAAAAAATAACAAGGTACTGACCAATATGGCTAGGAAAATTGGGAAAACAGGGGATTCCATTTTTCTAAATGGAAGTGAGTCGCTCTTGATCACGAAAATTTCCACTTCATCTCTGTGGATATTGGGTTGGGTAATCTGCTTGTCTTTTGGTTATCATACCATTTTTAGAGCCTTCATCTCAGTTTTGGGTCAATGCAGCAAACTCCATTCAGTGTTGTTATGTGTTCAAGAGAATTTCATCAGTTGATATCAATTGAAATAATCTTAAGTCTTCATTTCATGTATGTATTTCCTGATCAAACTCCATATCAGCATCATTATGATCATTGTTTATCAATCATGATACTCATTTCGTGTTGTTTATGGGGAATATATCAAGGCCCTCCTACGATGGGTCGCTTCCTATCGACAACAGCACATCGTACAAGAACTTGACTTAGAAATACCCCTTTGGTACCTTGGTGCTTTCATACATCAATGGAAAGTTTCCTCACTCTTGGCGACATGTTTACATCAATTTCCTTCGACCAAAAGATTATGTGTGGTGTTCGACATTAGCTCATTTACTCGTACAATACTAATTGTACCATGGTACCTTGAGAGCCATTAACATCATCAGTGGTTTCTCTTGCGTCTGTTAATGACTTACATCATTGGACAGTAATAAAATGGTTTCTACCATGTTTGAATCCAGCTCATTTATTCACATGGATATATTCGTACATTAGTTGGACATGTGAACAAGATAGAATACCCCAGTTCTAGTTTCATCCATATGGGCTGTGATTTCAAGAGTTATACAAAAATCGCAATGTATGATGAATGTGATCATATAGATAGTCATCCAGTCATGATTCCATTAGTTGCATCTATGGATGCGTATTTTGATCATTACAAAAAGTTATGTTAGCTAATGATTTGAGTATGGGTATGCTTCCCTCAACATCCATATGTCATGATATTTTTATTGTAACATATGAAGCTCGTTGGTTGACATTAATCCCTACTTGTCACAAGGTAAAGCACTGTAGTCATTAGTCATAGTCTCTAACTTTGCGCTTTAGGAGGCATTATGTTATAGGAAATTTTGTCACATCCAATCAAAGTGATCCTCCTAATGGGATAAATCAACATCCTATTCCCCTTTGTCATCATATTTCACAAATCCATAAGCATTTACCTTTCATCCCTCAAAATTTCAACCCTAAAATTCCCTATCTAAGCGAGTTCGAGTACCAAAACTCCCTACAAGCCTACTAGGGTGATTTCACCTACAATTTTCTCCCGTTGTGGCCAGCATTGGTCACTAGCAAGTAGCCTAATTTTCACCTACATTGGTTCTAGAATTCTGGGAGAATGGGAGGGATTCCGGAAGCTTCACCTCCTAGGAGTTTCCAGAATTTGTTTCAACTACTTACTTTGGATTTCCATTCAAACCCTATCCTAACCTACTTTGAGTTTTTACCACTTAGCCTTTGATCCTATCCCTCCATAAAAGGTGGATCTAAAGCCCTAGAATGGTAATTGGATAAGAAATCCCAACTTACCCCTCTCTCGTATATATTTACCCTCTCATACGCTAGAGGTAATGGTTGGCTTTGGAGAGTGATTTTTCCCTTATGCTGCTACAGTAAGTAGTTATCATCTTATGCATAGAGTGACTCAACGTGCATATTATGACAAGGAAAGGATGAGTTAACAACTCGAAGGAGCTCTTCTACAAGATTAACTGACACTTATGGTTGTAATCTCCTTATATTTATATTAATGAAAATAATTCTCTATTTTCTTATATTTAATGTTGATTCATGTATTTCAATACCATTTTGATCTATTGAATAGATTATTTAGATGATACTGCATACATCTTATAGTTTATTTTCTTGTGTTATTTGACTGTGCAAGTTCTAATTTTGGTGGTTGGAGCTGGAATTGGAGGTTCCAAGCTAAAGAAGGAGTGAAGTGAGCGAAATTTTCCAGGTAGGCCTCACTCCATCATCTATTTACTTTAAATAAAAGCATTGGGTTCCTTGTCTATTTTTTTTTCTAGGCTGACCACCAAACCTAGGGGAGATACTTTTGTCCGCAATCGTAAATCACGTATAACAAAATGCATGATAAATCAATATATATGAAATGGTTTTCTTTGGACTCATTTTGTGGTATAATATGATGTTGTTGTATTTAAATTTATAGATTAATTCTAGCTATAGATTAGCCTGTTTCAATTCCTAACGGTGGGCATGTTGTTAGGTCCATTGATTGTATTATGGCTATGGCTAATCATTTGGTATATTCATTGTTTGTATGAGGGATTTTATCACTATAAAATGGGTGTTCTGGATAATTCCCTACTTCAAGGAGAACCTTGATAAAACCCCATGAATTTCTTGTACCTTCTAAGTCTAAGTATTTCAAGAATCAGAATTTGTATCTGAGGGTTTAAACCTTGTAAACTAACATATTTATCTGGATTCAAATTGGTTATTAGGAGGATAATGCATCCATGTTGGATATGTTTTTTTTTCTTGTAACAGTTAGTGCATCTAGATAAACCAAATGGAAAAATACACTTGAGTCTTGTGGATGTATCCAAGAATCTGGACACCCAACAAGGAAAAATATTTGCATTTCTTGAAATACACTGGATTTAGGACAATATTGATGTTTTGCATTCAAGTCGATATGGGTAGTGATATCCAGTGAGGGCACCACTTGGGCGGGGCTAGGTATTATTTGTATTTTGTGAGGAGTATGTGATCTGTAGGATCTGAGACTTTACATAAGGTGGAAAAGTTGGTAGAGTCGGATTTTCGAGAGGTCTATATTTTCGTGGAAATCTCATCAGGAATGAATATGTGATGATCGGGATTTTATAAGGCATGTAGACTTTCTAAAGTGGGCCCATTTGGAGATTTATAGGTGCAAGGTTGGATTGACACATAGGAATTTATTTTTATCCAGGTCATCCAAGGGCAAGGCATCATATAGGCTTACCAAGACCTTGAATGGTGGGATAGGACTAGATATCCATTGAAGTTGTAGTTATTAAGAGGTATGAGATAGTTTGGGAGGTATTCCAAATTGTAAAATTATGTGTACCCAAATTTCCCCTCATAATTGAATATAGACAGAAAGTGTTGATTTGCATGAAGGGATCAGACCTAGTGGATTCAAAAAATTAAGATGTGGTGGCAAGAGCCACAATGGCTTGGTAAGGCTATGTGGATTCCATGTAATTATTCCCTAAGGATGTGGCTTAGATGACATGGAACGATATCAACATGACATGTAACAAGCATAAACAATTCTTTGGGGTGGTCAAGTGGTTATTTTTTGGATGACACGTAGCAAAACCAGAGGATATCACATGGAAAGATGACACAACCTTGACATCAAAATTATGTTAGTAAGATGAGGTGCAAGAAAGGTGACGTAGAGCTAGGTGACATGGATGCCACATGGCGGTGCTTTGCTGATGTGGCACCATTTAATTGGTCAAACTTCAAATGAGTATAAATTTCAATCTAGGAGTTAGATTGAGATAAAATTTATATCATTGAAAATCTCTTGACGAGTTTAACACGTGGTGACTTCTGCTTGTAGTATTTATGAAGTTGGTAGAATATGATTTTTGTAACCCCATATTCACAATAGGCCGTGAGGGTTTGGTTATGTCATAAGTAACACATGCCATAGCCCAAGATAGTACAACGGGGTGGAAGGGAGTGTTACACAATCAACCTACCATCTCACCACATCTCCTACATTATGGTATGCATATATCATGTCACAAAATGGATGAAGGCTAAATAATTTCCAACTACAACTAAGAAATCAATAGAAACATTTCTTCATGAGTTTATTTTTATATTTTGGATACCACGAGAGGTGGTTACGGATGGAGGAATCTAGTTCAAATCGAAACTCATCAAATACTTAATGGAGAAATGCAGGATAAAGCACAAAATTATCACACCATATCATCCGAAGGGAAATGAACAAGTGGAAGGAAAAAATAATATTCTTGAGAACATCATCACCAAAATTGTTCAGTTACATCTTAAAGATTGGGCTAACAAACTTCCTGAATATTTATGGGCCTATCGAACCGCATAGAGGACTACTAATAGCTACACTCCTTACGAGCCAACATATAGAAAAATATTATTATTTCAAATTGAGAAATAAATCTAAACACTTAGAACATCCATACAACTTGGAATGGGTCTAATAGAAGCTCAAAAGTAGATACTCCAAATCAATGAATTGGATGAACTTCATCAGGTCGTCTTGCACCAAATAATAGTGATAAAAAATCAAAGGGCACAACAACATGACAAATTCATCAATAAGTTCAAGGCTAGGGATTGGGCTATGTTGTTTGATTCCACATTTAAGTCCTTCAGAGGGGAGTTATGCACCAAATAGCTCAGGAATTTTAATTTTGACATTGTCTATGACAATGTAGCCATCAAACTACGCACCATAAATTATGATAAAACTACCTTGATTTCAAACTTACATAGGCTTTTCCTCTATCATTAACCCTTATCTAAGGAAGCCTTCATATCAAAAGTTATAATAGTATGGTGCAATAAAAATATGGAGATGGTATAAAAATAGTTGATTCCTTCTAGATAACCAGAGGATGCCACATGGAAAGATGACATCACCATGACATAAAAATGACATCAATAAGACAAGGTGCAAGAAGAGTAACATGGATATAGGTGACATGGATGCCATGTGGTAGTGCTTTGTTGATGTGGCACCATTTATTTTTTTTAATTCAAATGAGTATAACTTTCATTCCTAGGAGTTAGTTTGAGATAAAACTTGTATCGCCAAATATATCTCGATGAGTCAAACACGCGGTGATCACTTTTTCCTGTAGTTTTTATGAAGTTGGAAAAAGAGGATTTTTGTAAGCTTGTATTCACAATAGACAATGAGGGTTTGGTTAAGTCATAAGTAACACATTCCACAGCCTAAGATAGTGTAATGGGGTGGAAGGGAGTGTTACACAATCAACCTGCCATCTCAACACAAATCCTACATTTTGGCATGCATAGATTATTCAGAAAAAGGATGAAGGCTAAAGCACTTCCAACTGCAACTGAAAAAAAAAATAGAAAAAATTATTCATGAGGCAATTTTCACCATATTTGGGATACCATGAGATATATTCATAGATGGAGGGATCTAGTTCAAATTAAGGCTCATCAGAGAAATAATGGAGAAATGTAGGATAAAGTAAAAAATCACCACACCATATCATCTGAAGGGAAATGGAAAAGTGGAATTGAAAGATAATATTCTTGAGAAAATCATCACAAAAAATATTCAATTACATCTTAAATATTGGGCTAACAAACTTTCTGAAGTTTTATGGGCCTATCAGACCGCATGGAAAACTATTAATGGTTGCACTCCTTATGAGCTAGTATATATGAAAATAGTGTTGTTTCCAATTGAGACATAAATCCAGACACTTATAATGTGCATCAAACTTGGAATGTATCTAATAGAAGCTCAAAAATAGAGACTCCTCCAAATCAATGAAATGGATGAACTTCATCGGGTTGTGTTGCACCAAATAGTAGTGATACAAAATCAAAGGGCACAACAACATGAAAAAATCATCAAAAATAAGAAGCTCATGGCTAGGTATTGGGCCATTTTTTTATAATTATAGGTTTAAGGGCTTCAAAGGGAATTTATGCACCAAATGGCTCAGGCCTTCTGAGATTGATATTGTCTATGATAGTGGAGCCATCAAGCTACACACAATAGATGAGGATATAACTCCCCTGATGTCCAATGCACATAGGCTTCACCTCTATCATCAAACTTTATCTAAGGAAGACCAGAAATGCATATCAATACAATATATTTGTCTAAACAGAATGATTCTACTGTATATCTTATTCTTATATATATATATATATATATATATATATATATATATATATATATATATATATATATATATATGCAAGGGCACATGTCATGCAAAAACTAGCTCTTGTTGGCACATGACATGAAAAAATATATATGTATATATCCATCTATGAAAACCCCTAGGGGCATACATGGGCACATGCCATGTGAAAACTAGCTCCCTCTCGAAAATAACATGTAAAATAAAAAGGACACTTTGCAATTTTATAATAGTTATGTCAGGATCAATTTTCAATAACACTGATTGTCATATGCAGGGATTATTTTTATTGTTGATTAGTAGTTGTTGTAACTCCCATTGTTACAACTTCTCCTATTGAAACCTCCATGACTGCAATTCTTGTTGTTACAACTCTTGTTGCAGAAAATCCTATTGCCGCAACTCCTCTTGTTGAAATTTCCATGACTATAATTACTATTTTTGCAAATCCCCCAACCTCAAATCTAGTTTATTCCATTTTTTATACTTCTGTTGTTGCCACTCCCATTACTACAAATCCTCTTTCCATGGATATTTTTGCTGCAATTCTTGTTGTTGCAACTATGGCCTATTTTTGCAACTCCACCATGAATGCACAAGTTGTGTACCATTCCAACTCAATCGATGTTTCAAAGGTGGAGTCACCTAGGTAAGATATGACAAGTGAATTTCCCAAAATTTTGCATAATGAATGGGTATTAAAGTAGAAATGGAACTTCTCTATGATTACCTACTACTTCCATTTCCTTGAACCATATGTCAAAATCATAACTCATCCACTAGAAACTATCAAATCCATCACTAGTGCTAATAACTGAAAAGAATCAATTATTGCTATTCCCATAGAGGATAAAAATGTAAGTCATATTCCCTCTTTACCTGTGTATATATAATTTATTTAAAAAAAAAACTACTCATAATGAAGAACCATGAATTGGACATAATAATTAATGTAATGAAGAAAAATGTGAATGAAGGGAAATCCTTTGAGGGACTTGAATTTCTTATCCTGCCAACATATTCTCTTGCTGCCAAGAAACCCATTAACCAACAAAAGGAGACAACCCCTAATTAAGAAAGAGAAAAGAAGGATATGGTAGTACAAAATATAAATTTTTCCCTGAGAAAATTATTCAAACTAAAACTAGGGCAGAGGAAGACAAGCAGTGAATACAATCACAAGAGGAATTATGGAAACACTTGTTGGGTTCTTATGAGGAGGACGTAATACCCCTCAAGGAATACCAAAATGTTGTTAGAGATTAAAGAAAAATGGGTTGATACAATAGAAATTTATAAGATGAAACAAGGTAGATGAAGAGGAAAGGAAGGAAGCAAGTCACCTAGAACACAAAATAAAAAATTTGTAGGTCCAAAAGGTACAGTTGGGTATGTTGATGGAGGCTACACTTAGTTGCAGACCCCCCTATCCTCCATATATAATGTTCTTGCTAGAGAAATATCTATTGTTTTATAAAAATTCATTAATGATTAGGTAGCCTTTTGAAATCACTAATCCTTTCACTTTCCTTATATCTTACTCACAACGTACTTATAAGGAAAAGAGCCTCCTTTGTGAGCTCTATCAACATGATGTTTTATTATTCCATGAAAATATATGGAACCCCAATAATTTTGAAGAGGATATTCAATTGAGATATTTTGTTTCCTTTTTGTCCAACCAAAATCAACTGGATTGTAGCTCACAAAGTTACATAAAATATTTTTGACAACAATTTTTGGATCAGGGGAGAACACTCCATGCCCTTACAAGTTATCCAAAATCATAAGAGTTGGATACCTTCTCCCCCTCAGGAAGCATTTTCATTAAAGAATAAGTAGGAGGCTATTACCCAATACCTGGACAAAATAAATATATTGAGGGAACCTACTAAGGAAGGATTTAAAGTGAGATGGAAAAAGGCTAGGGAAGACATCAAGAAAAAATACCCATTCAATCCTAGCAACCTACAAATTTCCTTAGAGAGAGTACAAAGCTATGTAAGGTGCATGGGATATTTTGGAGATAATTGGATCAGATTAAACTTCCAGTATCCTATGGTATGGTTTCCAAACAGGTAATATAAGAGGGAATTTAATTAGCTAAGAAAAAGGAGGTTGCTTACTAGAACACCAAATGGGAAAATGAAGGATACCTCCTTCCAAATGAAGCAGGGAAATCATATTTCAGCCTCAACATCCTCAATGGGAGCCCTATTCTCTTTGAATTTGACTAACCATTAGTGGCATAAGGGACATGCAACAATTTTGGTTGCGAGGATATGACGAGTGGCCAAATTGGCATATTTTCAACATTCATCTATAACCATTTTGATATCATTTCCCACTTTCCATCACCTCTTTATGCACTTTCTATCCACTATCACCCCATTCCTGGTGCAGGTATGACTAATGTCCTTATCACCACTTTTATATTTATTCTTATGCATTATGTTGCAAAATTTTCATCCTTAATACTAATATTGTCATACGGGAGCAAAAGGACATGGTTGCGACTCCTCCACGTTGTTGCAGCTCTAGTCATAACTCTACAATAGACAATGCAACTCCATGACCTATAATAGGATAAGTGTTGCAACACTCTTCCATATTTCCATTGCAACTTCTCTACAACACTGCAACTCATAATTGATCACTTAAAGGGATGTTGCAACCCACCCTAGAACAATGAATTTATTGCAATTCATGAGTGCCTTGACTTTGTGTTGTTGCAACTCTTCTTGTTGTGACTCCTAATGATACAACTTATATACATTTTAATAGCTCGAAGATCAATGCTCCAGTCATACAACCAACATGTTTATATTACAATGGAAGGTGGCAAAGGAAAGTGGGTGACGAATATAGAAGGATAACTCAAATACCAACAATCTCAAGGTTATTTGAGTCACATTTGTCCTAAAAAATGCTAAACTCTAAATGTATTATTGTAATATGATGTACCACCTTATTTTCTCAAGCCATATGTCCAAGCTATCACCCAGTTTAACAATTAGTATTTTGTATAAATACCAAGGTTCGTTCAAATCCTAAGAAGAGTGTTAGTTCCCCATAATTTGTCAGATTGGCAAGGGAAAATGTACAAGGGTAACATCAAAATAGTCTTTGGAGTCTTAGGACCTAGCCTTCCTAGACTAAGAGAGGGTTCTCTCTATGTTTTTGTAAAGGATGTGAACTTGAAAGATTTTGGGTTTTGATTTTAGGCTAGTTATTTAGGCTTAGGGTTTGTTTGTTTGTTTTGATTGGTTGGGAAAGTTATCAGGTAAAACAGATAGAGTAGGAGAGGTTTAGACCATTGGGCTATGGAGTCTACAAAAGGTCTAGAAAGGTACAAAAATAGGTCAAGGATGCTTTGGAGGGAAAGTTAACAAGGCTAAATGGATCTTCAAAGCTTAGATGGGTGAAGCGAACATTAAATTGTGAACAAAGTAGGGCAAAGGGAAATTAAGAATCCTTTGTCAAATAATTTAACAAGAAAGGCCTCTAGGAATGCTATGCATGAAGAAAAAACCAAATATAGGACATACCATAATTCTTTGACCTAACCCTAGCAAGAAAACGTCAAGGCAATGACTAAACCCTAGAGAGCAGAGAACTCCTAACCTCTCCAGCTAATCTACCTTCAGAAAAAAGAAAACATGCAAGATGAAATATAGCATAGATCAAGAAGAGGGAACTCCTAAACATCATTGATCAGAGCTATAAAGACCTCCAAGGCAACCTTTCAAGAATGGACAAAGGGCATGATCAAAACATAAACCTCTTTGGCTAAACCTAATCAGTGATACTTCAAAGAAAGATCTTAAGAACAATGTTTAAGTAACATCAAACAAGTAGGGCTAACCATAAAACATCTTTGATATCTACTATATTGAATCATTCATAAGATAAAAAAGCATAATTGGGTCTAGAGAACAATTAATATTTCTCTAAACTGACCTAGCAAAGGAAAACATGAAAGCAAGAGAAGTAGACAGACTTAATGAACTTTTGACAGCAAACCTTAAGCTAAAACTTTTGTTATAGTGTAAGGATAGGACGAAACAATTTGTAAAACATAAGAGAATGAAAAAAAAATGAGAAAAAATCACCATTAGCCATGTTCATGAATCATGCAAAGTGCTTGGCTCCATTATCATTCAGTCCAAAAGGATTACAAGGCTCTAAGGCCAAAAACTCTTTGCAACTCAGAGCTTATGCTCAGTTTAAGTGACAAACCAACCAACAACCAACATGAACAATCAGGCCCTCATACAATATTTATCATGCAAAATAGGAGGTGAGAAAACCCTAGAGACTTCTAGAAGCGATTAATTGTTCATAAATATCAATTTTGTCCTTTGTGACCATGCAAGGCCCAAGGCACAAATTATCTTCTTAACCATTTTTTGAAAAAAATTTGATATTTAGGCTCCCAAAAACTTAAAAAATGTTTCCTTGCTTACTTTTTTGACTTCTTGACTGTCAGGGCGCAGCACTGAGTTTTAAGGATGCATTTCCAGGCCAAGGGCACAACACATGCACAGGAAAACTAGGTCACCTTGCAACCAAGTTTTGAAGGCCTTCCTGATGTCGTAGTGGGCTTCGTGATGGCTCGTTGTAAAGCCTTTTGAGTATACTTTCCATAAATTCCCTTGGTTTTATTATTGGGCTAAATTAACCTATCCAAAAATAAAATCTCCCAAGGATGGTAAAGGCGCAGCACATGCCCTGAAAACTAGGCAGAAAGGTGAAATTTAGGGTGTTTTGACCCTTTTGGAGGACAAAATCAACTCCAAATGACCAAAATTTGGTGAGCATGTTGCAAATGAGTTGAGGATTCCAAAAATGTAAACTTTACCTTATGATGATGGCCTAAGAAAAATCGTAGCGCCAAGGACGTTGTGCCCTTGGCCCTCCAAATCAGCAAATCAAAATGTCAAAAACTTGCCTAAATTTACAATTACCTTGTTGATTAGGTTGGGTATGGTTGTAAGGGATGGATAAAATTTTTTATCAAGTTTTATTTTGGATTTAGCCTTATGGTTTCATCGTGCCTCATAGGCCTCTTTATCTTGTTTATTTCTTTTCTTCCTTGCCTTCATCACTGTCATGAGCTTCATTGTTTTCTGACTCATGGGCATCTTCTTCATTTCTTTGTGCATCCTTACTATCTTCGGCACTTCTTTTTGCCTTATTGAAATCTTAACTCCTTGTTCTATTGCTATCCTCACCTCCATCCTTGACATCTGCATCTTTTGCATTTGACTTCACTGTTTTCCTCCTCTTTGCTTGACTTTTGATTTCCATCTCATTCAATTTTCTCTTTGACTGACATATGCCCCATTGTTTCCTTTTTATTTACTACCACTGTATCTCCCTTTTAACATTTTGACCCTTCTTCTTCTAAAACCTTAGCACTGGTTATGACACTGATATGGAAAAGGGGATAATGGAGTGGTGATGAAAGGGGAAATTCTGTAAGTGAATAAAATGAGAGAGTGTGTGGGTATAGTAGGCTGAATGAGAGGCTCTAAACAACCTAATGACAAGCCCAGCTGATATGTAAAACTTTGGATGGATGACAAAATTTTTAAACCAACACAACCACCCTTGTCAATCACTGATTTTCTTTATAAGCAGATGGAGAAATGACACACATTTATTTGTGTTGGAAATAGTGAGAAGGGGGTGAATCAGTATTTCTTTTCAATTGTTATTATAACCAGTTAGATTCTACACAAAAAATAGAGAAATGAATAATTTGTTATAGAAGGAAGGATAATGATCCTTTTACAAATGAATGAGTACAATGATTGCCAAGCACCAACTTGGACTTAATGAGGCTCTGACCTCTAGGGCTTCAACCCTATCTCCTCCAAGGCACCAACCTTGTGTTTAGGAGCTCCTAATCCAAGGACACCAATCATTTCTCTGTTTCTTCATTGGAATATTAGTACAAAGATGTTTTATTGCACCAATCTACATCACCAATTCTGCATCATAATGCACCTTTTATTCAACACCACACTTCTCCATTAATTTTGTCCCACTGTTAATACACTGCACTTGTTCTTCTATTCCTCACCAGCACTTCACAAATTGTATTAAGGACTCAAAAACTTCACAGTTTACTATACTTCTAGCACCATGTTGCACTAGGACTAAACTAGTAATTAGCCCCTCACTGTACCAACAATACCAATTACAGGTTCGATGTTCTTATGGACAGACTGGTCTTTAACAATCCCTAGCAGCCTATTGCAGCACCGAAGTAAGATATATCAAATCTGAATTTTGATGCTTGCAATACAGTCCTAAATAGTTCACTGTAACCCTTGAACAACACTGAGGATGAGGTATAACACTACTTTAACCCAAGTCACAATTTATTATCAAAAGAGCCATAGTCACCGAGATTCTTCACCACCACAGCAAAGACTGAGCCACTATTTTTTACTAATCACAGTTCCAAAAAAAAACTTCCACAATAGGCCACCAATCCAAGCTATCATACTATGATTTTTGGATAGGTCTGAGCCAAGCTTCAGAAGTTATACAAGAAAACTGACCCCTTAACACTGTTCCGAACCTACAATCTGTTACCTTTAAATTCTGTGCATAGAATGAGGTTCTGTGACCAGGTATGTAGCTTCTTTGCCCAAATTTGAGGGTTTGTTTTGGCTGCCTGTAGGTGTCCGAGGTATGTATATGGCTTAGTCTTATAGCTACTTCAGTCATTCATCCGATTTATAACCCAAAGATATCCCAGACTTACCTGAAGATTCTTTCTCTTTTATTTGATGCTCACTCTCTACTAAGTTCACGAGCTGTGAACTGTAATCCTTTGTTCTATGGATGATCACCAAATTGCTTGAGTAGAAAAATGAGGGCTTATGGTCTTATTAATATGCATCATGTTGTGAAAAATGAAGGGACGTGACCTTTAAAGTAGGTCGGCTTGTCCTAGAAGGATGATGTCAGCTCATAGACCAGAAATTATATTTTAACTTAAAAATTCAATAACTCTCAAACCGCATGGAGTTTTGGGCTGAGTAGTAGCTCGTTGGAAAGCTAAAATTATGCTCTTTCAAATGGTGGAGGTCTCATGAAATAATTTTTCCTCAAAGGTATTATAAAATATATCTTTAATGTGTTGAGAGAAGAAATAGAATGAAGAACCTCTTCATTGATTCCATTGACTTTGCTTCCTCATGATTCCCTTTATTGTGCTTGTTGGTCATCAATATTGACATCAATGACAATTAGACTAAAAATCTCCCCCTTTGTCATTGGATGGAAATATTTTTCTTCTCTCCCCCTTTGACATCAATGGCAATGGGGTGCCCATGTGTTCCCCCTGTCATGTTGCTCCCCATATCATACTGTGCCCCTCGACATGATGCTTGATTTAATGTGATGAAAGAGCAATGACCCCCATCTTTTGGCAAAGATACTCAAATGCTTCTCGTGGAAGGGGTTTTGTATCTCTTTTGTATTGATGTATTCCAACCTGATATTGCGTTTAGCAACTTGTTCACGGAGAAAGTGGTATTTTATTGGAATATGTTTGGTCCTTGAGTGCATCACCGGATTCTTTGAAAGACTAATGGCCCTAGTATTGTCACAAAAAATAGTAATTGGTTTCTTGGTTTCTATGTTGACATCCTTCAAGGCTTCCTTCATCCAGAGAATTTGTGTACAACAATCAGCAGCAACTATATAATTGGCTTCAGTTGTAGAAAGGGATATAGATGATTGTTTTTTGCTCAGTAATGATACAAGACAATCGCCCATAAAGAATGCATTTCCACTGGTACTTTTTCGATCATCCACGCTTCTAGCCCAATTAGTATCAGAGTAAGCTGTCACAATAAGAGTTGAACTCTTAGGATACCAAAGACCGAAATCAATCGTTCCTTTCAAATATCTGAGAATTCTCTTCACAAATGCTAGATGGGATTGTTTAGGACTTGACTGAAATCTTACTACCATTCCTACTGCTTGCATAATATCTAGTATTGTAGCAGTTAAGTATAGGAGAGCTCTAATTATTGATATGTAAAGAGTTGCATCTATGAGAGGGGTATCATCATCTTTGCTTAATTTACAATCTGTTGTCATCGGTGTGCTCATAGGTGCACAATCTTCTATCCCATATCTTTTGAGCATGTCTTTAAGATATTTTGCTTGAGATATAAACATGCCTGCAGAGGTTTGAGATATTTGTAGCTTGAGAAAGTAAGACAGCTCACCAATCATTGACATCTCGAATTTTTTGGACATATTTAGAGCAAATTCATGGCTCATTTCTTCATTATTTATAGCAAATATTAGATCCTTAACGTAAACAAGAGTGATCAGAAGTTTTTCCTTGTCCATCTTCATGTAGAGATTTCTACCTGCCACTCCCTTTTTGAAACCCTCTTGTTCCAAATAGTGATCCAACATTGCATACCATGCTCTAGGGGCTTGTTTTAATCCATACAAGGCCTTTTTTAGTTTGCATACAAATTCTTTTCCTTCAGCAAGATCAAATCCTTCTGGTTGCTCCATGTAAACTTCTTCCTTGAGATCTCCATTCAAGAATGCTGATTTTACATCCATTTGATAAACCTTGAATCCCTTTGAGCAAGTAAATGCTAAAAACATTCTTATGGCTTCCATTCGAGCTACTAGTGCAAAGGTTTCTTCGAAGTAAATTCCTTCAATTTGCAAGTATCCTTTGTAGACAAGTCTGGCTTTATTTCTGATTATTTGTCCATCTTCATTCATCTTGTTTTTTAATACCCATTTTGTTCCAATTATATTTTTATCTTTTGGGTGAGGTACCAGTTCCCAAGTCTCATTTTTTTTATTTGCGACATTTCTTCTTCCATGGCCTTTATCAAATAAGGATCTTTGCTTGCTTGGAAAAAAATTTCAGGTTCTATTAAAGATAGTAGAGCCACATCATCTTTTCTTGGGGTGCTTATCATCCTTCTTCGAGTTTGGATTCCTTCATCTATATTTCAGATGACTTGTTCTTCTGGATGATATCTTTGAACAAAATTGATCTTGGAGGGAGTTTGTGAAGATTCACTTTGAGGTTTACTTTGAGGTTCTTCATTCTCCTCTTCTTTTTCAGGTTCTTCTTCTTCACTTTGTTCAAAGAAAGGCTCAACTTCATGATCTTCAATTCTTTTTTTCTGGAAGGCCTTCATCAATCTTCACATCAATGCTTTCCACTATTCTTCGTAGATGATTGTTGTAACATTTGTAAGCTTTGCTCCTAGTGGAGTATCCAAGAAATATTCCTTCGTCAACTCTATAATCAAATTTACCTGGTGAGTCATCATTTATTTTTATGAAACATTTGCTTCAAAAAATCCTGAAATATTTTACTGAAGCAAGTCTTCCTTTCCATAATTCATAAGGAGTCTTTTCATTATTAGGTCTTATTTGAGTTCGATTTAAGGTATAAACTACAGTGCCAACTGCTTCTCTCGAAAATTTTGGTTGCAAATCAGCTACTAGTAGCATTGTCCTTGCCATTTATTGAATGGTTTGGTTCCTTCTTTCAACTACTCCATTTTGCTGGGGTGTCTAGTAGTAGAGAGTTCTCTTTCGATTCCATGCTCTTTACAGAATTCATCAAATTATTTTGAGGTGAACTCTCCTCCTCTATCTGTTCTAAGACATTTAATCTTAGAATCTTTCTCATTCTCAATGAGAGCCTTAAGATTCTTAAAACATTCAAATGATTCGGATTTATATTTTATGAAATATATCCAGATCATTCTAGTATAGTCATCAAAAAATAGAGCAAAGTACCTTTCACCTTGAAGAGCTGGAGTTCTAGTTGGCCCACACAAATCTGCATGAATGATTTCCAAAGGTTTTGTTGTTGAGAACTCCTTAGTTTTGTGGCTAGTTCTGGTTTTCTTTCCATGTTGGCATGGGCCACATACAACTTGATTTGGTTTGCACATTTTTGGAATATCCCTTACTGCATTAATTTTGCTGATGTTGACTAGGTTATCAAAACTTGTATGCCCCAATCGCTTGTGCCATAACCAACTTTCATCTGCTTGACTTAAGTAACATTTATCTTCTTGGATTCTACTGAGAATATAAACATTATCTGGTGTTCTTACTCCTTTCGCCACAAGTTCTCCCAAGGATGAGTCTCTTATTTCACAATTTTTTGTACTAAAGACAACATTATGTCCTTGGTCACAAATCTGGCTAACACTTAAGAGATTGTGTTTGAGCCCTTCTACCAGCAAGGTATTTTGAGCCTTTCCTAGTCCATTGACAAGGGTAGCAGTTCCTTTTCCAGTGATTTTAGCGGATCCACTTCCAAAAGATACATTTCCATTTTTCTTGTTCAATGAGATAAACTTATTTTGGTCACCTGTCATATGTCTTGAGCATCCACTATCCACGAACCAATGATTTTCTTCACTATGAGCACATAGAGCTAGGCCACATTTATCAATTTTGAGATTTACGTTTTTAGTTTTCTCCCTTTTGAGAGGGAAATTTTGTTCATTATGATCATAATTATCACATAATGAGCAAGGCAGATCAAACTTAGCCAAAGGATCAAAGGAATTGTAAGTTTTGATGTGTTCTTTCTCTTTAGGACCACGTAGTTGGTTTGTTTGATCATTCAATCTTAGTGCTTCATTCTTATGAGCCTTGCAATGATTAGCTTGATCCCCAAAGTTTTTATAGTTGTAACAATGCCCAAGAAAAATAGTTTGATACCTGTTGTAGTATCCATAACTTGAACCAACATTCTTCCTTGGAGTTGCTCTTTCTTCAATTCTTCATTTTGATATGGGACGTTGCTCTTGACGAGACGAATTTTCTTCTTTTAGATGGTAAGAGAGTACATCAACATAACTTCTGGCATTATTCTTTGTACTTGATAATTCTCCTTTGAAAACAATTCCAGACTTGTCATGTTGAGGTTTTTGAGTATTAAGAGTGTTTTCAAGAGCTAGAGAGCCTTTCCAACTCCTTTTAACTTGCTCTAATTCCTTTCTTAGAGATATTATTTCAGTTTCACATTTTTCACAGTTATCATCCTTCTCTTTTAGCTTAATGTTCAAGAAGTCTTCCCTTCTTTTTGCTTCCTCTCATTCTATTTTGAGAGAAATTATGTTCTTTTGTAGATTCTCATTTTCTTCAATGGCACTCATTAGCAAACTATCCATGTCCCTTTCATCTTCTAATTCTGAGTCATCATCATTTGTAAATGCCATGAATAACGTTTCTTTGCTTCCAACATAATTACTTTCCTCATCTGATTCATCATCACTTTCTTTGTAATGACACACATTTCTAGTTGATTTATTTTTAATGACTACAAATTCATCTTCAGAAAACTCATATTGTTTGCAGAAGAATTTCTTCTTCTTAAACCCTTTCTTTTTGTACATCATTCTTTTAGAATCCTTTTCATCATCACTATCATGTTTATGAAGACATTTTGCGGCATAATGACCTATTCTTCTACAATTGAAATAAATAAGAGGGTACTTACCTTTTAGCTTAGATCCCCTTTTTAGCCTTCGTACAAATTGAGCTAACTTGTTTTCAGTATCAGATTCATCATTGTTGCAATTCGATCCTTTTCCTTCTTTTGTAGATCTTGAGGCTTTGAAAGCCGCTTCTTTGAAATTTGGGCTCCCTTTCCTCATTTCATAGGCAATAAGAATTCCATGAAGTTCATCCATATTGAGAGTATCTAGGTCCTTCATTTCTTCTATGGCACTTACTTTGGAGTCAAGTCTTTCAGGAAGCGATCTCAGGATTTTTTGAACAATGGCACTTTCTTCAATATTTTCTCCTAGTCCTTTAAGAGAGTTAACCACTTCAGCTACTCGGAGGAAGTATGATGCAATATCTTCTTCATCATCCATTTTCAGACTCCCAAATTGTCTTTTATAGGTTTGAAGCTTTGCCTTCTTAACTTTGGAGTCCAACCAACTTATATAGAGAAACAAAATTATCCCATACTTCTTTGGCTGAGTCACAATCCATGACTTTTGTAAATTCGAAATTGGTAATTCCACTAGTGATGGAATTTAAAGCTTTGGAATTAGCAATGTAGGCTCTTCTTTCATCTTGATCAGTTGGAAGACTGGCGGGAGCTTTGTACCCATCCAAAACAGAGTGCCATACTTCAGGACCAAGAGACATTAGATAGTAGGACTTCCTCTTTTTCCAAAAACTAAAGTTTGTTCCATCAAAGATAAGTAGTTTCCCTGTTGCTTCCATGTTCTTCATTGTGCCTAAGAATCCTTCTTCTAGCTGTTAGGCTGATAATGAAGAAGCTGGCTCTGATACCAATTGTTGGAAATACTAAGAGGGGGGTGAATCAGTATTTCTTTTCAATTGTTATTATAACCAGTTATATTCTACACAAAAAATAGAGGAATGAATAATTTATTATAGAAGGAAGGATAATGATCCTTTTAAAAATGAATGAGTACAATGATTGCAAAGCACAAACTTGGACTTAATGAGGCTCCGACCTCTAGGGCTTCAACCCTATCTTCTCCAAGGCACCGACCTTGTCTTTAGGAGCTCCTACTCCAAGGACACCAATCCTTTCTCTGTTTCTTCACTGGACTATTAGTTCAAAGATGTTAATTGCACCAATCTACATCACCAATTCTGCATCATACTGCACCTTTTATTCAACACCACACTTCTCCATTAATTTTGTCCCACTGTTAATACATTGCACTTATTCTTCTGTTCCTCACCAACACTTCACAAATTGTATTAAAGACTCAAAAAATTCACAGTTTACTATACTTCTAGCACCATGTTGCACTAGGACTAAACTAGTAATTAGCCCCTCACTATACCAATTATAGGTTCGATCTTCTTATGGATAGACTGGTCTTTAACAATCCCTAGCAGCTTATAGCAGCACCGAAGTAAGATATATCAAATCTGAATTTTGATGCTTGCAATACAGTCTTGAATAGTTCAGTGTAACCCTTGAACAACACCGAGGATGAGGTATAGCACTGATTTAACACGAGTCATAGTTTATCATCAAAAGAGCCACAGTCAGCGAGATTCTTCACCACCACAGCAAAGACTGAGCCATTGTTTTCTACTAATCACAGTTCCAAAAAAAAAACTTCCACAACAAGCCACTAATCCGAGCTATCATACAGTGATTTTTGGATAGGTCCGAGCCAAGCTTTAGGATTTTTGTAAGAAAACTGACCCCTTAACACTATTCCAAGCCTACAATCTATTACCTTTAAATTTTGTGCATAGACTGAGGTTCTGTGACCATGTCTGTAACTTCTTTGCCCAAATCCGAGGGTCTGCTTTGGCTGCCTGTAGGTGTCCGAGATATGTATATGGCTCAGTATTATAGCTACTTCAGTCATTCATCCGATTTATAGCCCAAAGATATTCCAGACTTACCTGAAGATTCTTTCTCTTTTAATTGATGCTCCCTCTCTTCTAAGTTCACGAACTGTGAACTGTAATCCTCTGTTCTGTGGATGATCACCAAATTTTTTGAGTAGAAAAATGAGGTCTTATGGTCTTATTAATATGCATCATGTTGTGAAAAATGAAGGGAAGTGACCTTTAAAGTAGGCCGATTTGTCCTAGAAGGATGTTGTCGGCTCACAGACCAAAAATTATATTTTAACTTAAAAATTCAATAACTCTCAAACCGTGTGGATTTTTGGGCTGAGTAGTAGCTCGTTGGAAAGATAAAATTATGCTCTTTCAAATGGTGGAGGTCTCATGAAATAATTTTGCCTCAAAGGTATTATAAAATATGTTTTTAATGTGTTGAGAGCAGAAATAGAATGAAGAACCTCTTCATTGATTCCTTTGACTTTGCTTCCTCGTGATTCCATTTATTGTGCTTGCTGGTCATGGATATTGACATCAATGACAATTAGACTAACAATTTTCAAGTTTAGGTTTTTAGGGTAGCCTTTTAGGGTTTCAATTTCTCTCAATGAAATCATCAAAATGCTTAAAATAGGAGTTGAGGATCTGTACATACCCTTAACAATGCTTTGGAGGTCCTTGGAAGCAGCTTGAAGAAATTGGAGGAAGTTTGAGTGGCTACAGGGCTTGGAAGGCTCTTGTGGCCAAATTCACAGCACCTGCCCGTGGGTGAGTCGGGTCGTGCTGCACCCAACAAAGGGTGCAGCGCCATGCAGGGTTGAACGTGGAGTTGGGCGACAAGGGTGCAGCGCCATGCAGTGTTGAACGTGGAGTCGGGTGCTGAACACATAGCATTGTGGGTTGTCTATCCTATCAGGTATACTAAAGGTGCAGTGCCTGAACGGGTTGTCGGGCTATCGAGTTAGGCGTGAATGAGGTGTCGGGTGCCAAAAGCACAGCATTGAACGCATTTGTTGGGACTATCGGGCTTCCTGGGTGAACGCACAGTGCGCCCCTGAACGCGCAGCGCATGCCTCTGAATGCGCAGTGCAGAGAAATTTAACACGAGAAATTCCTCCCAATGTGCAACACCTGACCCTGAACACGCAACGCCGACCTGAACACACAGCGCTGACATATTAGCCAATTTTTTATTTGAAAAAGCACAGTTTCTCCTTCTTTTGAAACTTCTAGTCCTCTACAAGTGACCAATGATTCTCATGAAGTGTAAAGTGAGTTTTAATGGGCTCATGACTTCATGTATTCTTCACAACCCATCTTCTAATCTTTTTCAAGCCCTTTACCTCTTTCACTCACTCTTCTACACTGTGTTTGTTTCACAGGTGACTGAAATAATGAATTAGACTTCTCTCCTTTTGGCCTATGGCATGACAACTGATCTTAATCCCTTTGTGATGATTGCTCAGTGACATCTTCGAAATCCTATGTGATTCTCATTATGAAACTTAACTTAACCCTCTCACCTTGTTTGTATGTAGTAGGTTTAAATCCTTTGAGGTATATTGTTCCTTAACTTGTTGAGGCATGGTATGTTGATTTTGACATCTTTGGGAGGATTTGTCATAGCAGCAACTTTAACATCTTCTTTTGTTTGTACTGTGGAGCTCCACATTATCTTTCGCATCCTTTTTACCACTGCCTTCATTGTTTTTTTCTTCATTTTCATCTCTGCATTGCTCTTTACCTTTATCATCATTGGTTTTTGTTTCATTGCTTTCTGCATCACTGTTTGATTCATCATTGTTGATTCCCTTATTGGCACTGGTCTTTCTGATATTTTCCTTCTCCTTTATTTACCTTTGATTGTGTTTATGCCTCTTTTCCTTTTGGCCTTATTTTTTACTTCCTTGTAACCTTGTAAAACCTGCCTTAAAGACCTTAGGACTGCACAATAGAATGAGATGAACGAATGGAGGATGGAAGTCTTTGCAAATGAATGATATGGATGGGCGAGTAAGGGTAAGGATATAGGAATATGAGTGAAAGGAAAAAACCCAAGGACAACCTTAACTACTATGTCACACACTGCTGTGCAACACCTTGCACTGATGTCAATTTGAACTGAAGAAAAGGTAATGTAGGGTCAATCTGTTTTGAACAAAACCCTAGGACTGCACAAAAAATCCCTTGATTGTGCTTAGAAGACCCTTGGCAGTGATTTGCAGGTGATCAGAGCTTATTTGGAGTGTTTTTAGGGCTTAGAAGCCACCTAGCCAAATTCACAACGCTTGAACGAGGTTTCGGGTCAAGCAAGTCGGGTCAGTGCCTTGTGCCAAACGCGCAACGCCAAGGCACAACGCCAACTCCTAAACGCACAACACCCATTTGAAGAGGGAATTTGGAGGCCTTACTGGTGTCCAAATTGGGCCCATGATAGCTCGTTGGAAATCTTATCCTATCTTCTTTACAAATGTACCTTTTTTTCTAATTGGAGTTTATTTTACCTGTCAAAAGGTGATTCTCCCAAGACTGGTCAAAAAGTGTTGAATAATGGTGCAAAAATACAGAGTGCTGGTGCAGATAACTTTTGGAGGCCTTCCTCAACTCAAAATTGAGCTCATGATAGCTCATTTGAAATCTCTTCTATTCTAATTTTCATTTGACCCATCAGGAAAGTCATTTCGACACTCCAGCTATGTGAAAACCTGATTTTCCCAAGGTCACTCTAGAAGTGCAACAATTCTCCCATGACACATGTATTTTTTACATTGCTCCCAAACCATGATACATGTGTAAACTCTGAAGGAGGTTTTTCTTATTGGAACTATTATAGATAAAAACCTCTCTAACTTTTGTAAAATTCATATTTTTTGTTTGGAAACATAATTTGAAGCGAAACTGGCCTCATGAGTGACAAATGGCTTGACTCTTGGAAAGAATTCTTGGAAAATGATGGAGGCATGATGTTTATGAGTTGGTATGTCTTTATGCTTGCTGAAATGACCTATAATATGGATCCTCTTCTCCTGTGCCTCTTTTCCATAGAAAACCCTAGCTTAGTTGGAAGAGGAAATTAGGGTTTGGTGTAGGCAAAACAATGGATTTAGGACTACCTTGTAGAGATAGGGGAATGAAGGGGTTAAGGGTTGTCTAAATTATTGGGGAAATTTTTGGGGATAGGGATATATGTTAGAGAGTAGGTGAAAGTGGAAATTCAATTATTGAGTGAGGGGAAAGTGTCCAAAAGGGAAAAACAGTCTCGAAAAGTGTCAAATTGTAGCAATAAGCTAGGTTTTGTAGAAAATGATGAGATTGAGTGATAGGAGTGATGGGAAGTGTTTATGAATGTATATTAAGGATAGGGGAAGGTGTAAGAGCATCAGGATACAAGCCTTGTTGATGATTTAACCATGGAAGTCATGAAACCAAGAAAAATGCCCTCAAAAACCCTAGTCATCTACAAGAACAAAGGTAGGTAAAAGCACATGAGAAGTCTTTTAGGAGCAGCAGGGTGACCATGGAATGGCAAGGTTGATAGAATAGTGAAAATTTTCCTATAAGGATAATGATGGCAGTGAGATTTCTAAAACTCACAATGTTCAAAGAATGTTGTTTTTAGAAATCTAGAACCAGTCTATAGTCATCTTCAGATAGTAAAAATTATGGATGACTAACAGTGGCTCCACTTGGGGAGGGTAAATCCTTCTCAGGAGGTGTCCAGAACCTCAAATTCCATATCTCTGAGTTTTGAAGACCAGTACCTTACTTGTGCTTGGCAGATCTTTCTTCCTTCATTTGTTGATCTTCTCTTGAAGCTATGATGTCAAAAATCTAAAAGGAAATGTTTGCTTCAACCTCATCTCTACCTACCCATCATACCTTGCCTAACATTTTTTCTTCTTTTGGGTGCACTTGGACTGGAAAACCCTTGACATTTTTCTTTTGAAAGTAATGAAAAACTATCTACTTGTACCCTTATCACTTCCAAGAGTTCATATTAGGCTAATGAACTCTTTTATTCTCTACCTAGACTATTTCATTTGTCAAGATTAAGTTGTTTGAAAAACTTTATTCTCTAACCTACTGACATGAAATTGAAACATGATCAAACCAGGATTAAGGAATCTGATTTGCCATGGGTTGTGGCATTTGGAAAAGTTGCACACAGACATTATTTTTGTACAATCAAAACTAGAAAGCATGAGGGCTACGATCTAGAATTTTTTATGTATCCCTCTCATTTCTCTTTGGTTCTAAATTGAGCTTTGGGAACCAGTATCTCTTTTCCTAATCTAATCTACTGAAAATTCAAGCTTAAATGATTTGACAATTCTTGTTTCACTAACCTATCAGCAGAAATTTAAAACATGTTCAACCATGATTAGGCTAGATGATTGAACAAGACTCTCTTTTATCAACAATAGTGGCATTTAGGCTTGCACACCTTCAGCATTACTCTTTTTTGAGTATGGGGTTGTACCTCTTCTTTTCATCTGCCCTATTTTTATTATTTTCTCTGTTTTTGTTTTTTTTATTTTGGATAAGCATTATAGGATTAAAAAACTAGAAATATGCTCATAGTGTTGAGCTTATTTTCATTCCTATCCATCCTAATCTAACCTATACAATATATACATTCATTTGGTGAACTCCCTTTTCCAATATAACCAATCAAGTAGATGATTCCATGAGTGATCTTGGTTCAGCTCTTTGAGTGTGTTGAAAAAATCAAAAGGCCACTCCCAGCTCACTTACGTTTGAACAGTAGTGCCTAAAATTTTATTTAAACTTTGCATCAAACTGCTCTTGGTATAACAGACTCCTCCTTTAGATGTCTCTAAGAAAGCAACAAAATTATATTGGAATAATACCTGACTTAGAAGATTTGAGAAATGGACTTCATCAGGGACTACTGCTTCCTCCACTTGACTAAGCTTAGGGTTCTTTTGGGAAAGAAAATCCATCTCTTCCTCATGATCATATGCAATGTCGGACTCATCATATATTGCAATGTTGTCCTCTAATAAACCTGATGTGCTTTGATAGAGTGGGTTGAATTCTATGTGAAGGCCATCATATTGATGAGCAGGAGCACTCTTGTGATTAGGAATTTCCAAGCCTTCATCTGCAATTTGAACTTCAATGGAACTTGGTGGCTGAAAATCTGAAGTTGAGGAGAATTCCATGTCCCAAATTATTTCCTCAACCATTTCAGGAAAAGGTGTCTCATTTACAACTTTCTCAATAAGTTCAAAATCTTCCCCAACCTCAACATCCAAACTGAAAAACTACTGATTTCCAATCACATGAAATTTATTTATGATAGACTAAAATGAAGTAGAATGAAGAGTGAGAGATCCTTCACTTACTTCCAAAATTTTCAGACTTTCCTCATCAGTGTCATAGGTGACCTGTATTGGTTGATCACTGTTTTCAAGCTGATGACATTGAACTTCATCCCACAAATCAACTGTTGATTGCTCTACAAGATTAGCTTATGTTTGGAGAACGTCATCATCATCAGACTGATAAAAATTTTGAGAATCATCAACATAAGTAATGTCACCAATCAATCATATTGGATTAGCAGGAAAATACATAGAAATGTTTTGTTCACATGAAGGTTTAGAGGCTAGTTGTATGCTTATAATCTGAGCTATTTCCTCTTCAGTTAAAAGATGAAGCATTTTTCTCTTTCTTTGGATAGTAATACAACAGTTCTCTTTCTCTTTTGAAGGCTGATTTCGAGGCTGGATGTCTTCTTGAGCCTCTCCTAGAAGAGATGGTAAGTCATCACTTGTGCCTTAAGAGAGATCCTGTGGGTTTTCTTCTATTTCTTGATTGATTTCTTCCTCAACTAACTTCTCCTAGTTTGTATGATAGTTAACTAGAGTATGAAATTCATGAATGGCTGCTAAGAGGTCTTTAGGAAGAAAAATTTCCAAATCTTCATTAATATCTACAAGGTATTGTATGATATCCTGAGATTGATCACAACAATGTTCAGCTAATGATAGAGATGGACAATTTTCTTTATAAATATCATAGAATACCTTGTGGAGATCCTTTAAGGAAAAAAAACTAGCAAGTTTTAGACTCTCATACCATTCTCTTGCCTTCCCTTCGAATGTTAGCATGAACCTCTTCATAAGGCAGTCCTCATGCCATTCAACTTTTAACCCCCATACATGTATATGAAACTTGATGAGGTGTAACAAAGGATCATCAAACTTTTTATCTTGAAACATAGGCAGGTTTTGGTCCCAATTTATCTTAGGCAAATTGTGTGGGAATCCAGGGATGTGATATCTACTCATTGGAGCATATCTCTGTTGTATCCTTGGATCCATGTTTGTAAATCAAAAAGGGTCACGGTATCTTTTCAACCAGTCTAGATTTCTCTACCAGTGGAGTCTTTAGGTCTATTGAGAGTTGAAGAGTCACCAGATGGAGGGTTTCAACTTTGTTTTCCACCATCAACATGATTAATGCATTTCTAGGGGAGTCTATGAGAACCAGTGGGGTCAACAGGGCTACTGAAGACCAGTGGATTTTCCAGGTGGATGATGTTTATGGTTTTAAGGATGTTCTTGTTGTCCACCATCAACAACTAAATGAAAATCTAAGGAAGTTTGTGGTTTTCTGAGGTCTTAATGATGTCTAAGATATCATTTACGTAGAAGGTCCCACTGTGATCACCATTGTGTTAGGCGATGAGGTGGTGATAAATCAATAGATACTGTTTGACAAGGGCTTCTGAATTTTCTAGGATGTATAAGCTTGTTACTTACTCAGAACGTCCCACCATGATCGCCATTATGTTAGTTCCCCATAATTTGTCAGATTGGCAAGGGAAAATGTACAAGGGTAACATCAAACTAGTATTTGAGTCATAGGACCTAGCCTTCCTAGACTGAGAGAGGGCTCTCCCTATGTTTGTGTAAAGGATGTTAACTTGATTGATTTTGGGTTTTGATTTTAGGCTAGTTATTTAGGCTTAGGGTTTGTTTGTTTGTTTTGATTGGTTGGGAAAGTTATCAGGTAAAACAGATAGAGTAGGAGAGGCTTAGAACATTGGGCTATGGAGTCTGCAAAAGGTCTAGAAAGGTACAACAATAGGTCAAGGAGGCTTTGGAGGGAAATTTAACAGGGCTAAATGGATCTTCAAATTTTAGATGGGTGAATTGAACATTAAATTGTGAACAAAGTAAGGCAAAGGGCAATTAAGAATCCTTTGTCAAATACTTTAACAAGAAAGGCCTCTAAGAATAATATGCAAGAAGACAAAACCAAAGACAGGACATACCATATTTCTTTGACCTAACCCTAGCAAGCAAACATCAAGGCAACAATCCAGTAAACCCTAGCGAGCAAGGAACTCCTAACCTCTCCAGCTAATCTACCTTTAGAAAAAGAAAACATGAAAGATGACATACAACATAGATCAAGAAGAGGGAACTCCTAAACATCATTGATCAGAGCTATAAATACCTCCAAGGAAACCTTTCAAGAATGGACAACTCTTTGGCTAAACCTAATCAAGGATACTTCAAAGAAAGATCTTAAGAACAATGTTTAAGTAGCATCAAACAAGCAGGGCTAACCATAAAACATCTTTGATATCTATTGAATTGAATCATTCATAAGATAAACAAGCATAAGTGGGTCTAGAGAGCAACTAAGAATTCTCTAAACTGACCTAGCAGAGGAAAACATGAAAGCAAGAGAAGCAGACAGACTTAATGAACTTTTGACAGCAAACCTTAAGCTAAAACTTCTGTTATAGTGCAAGGGAAGGATGAAACAATATGTAAAACATAAGAGAATGAAAAAAAAATGAGAAGAAATCACCATTAGCCATGTTCATGAATCCTGCAAAGTGCTTGGCTCCATTATCATTAAGTACAAAGGGATTACAAGGCTCCAAGGCCAAAAACTCTTTGTAACTCATAGCCTACACTCAGTTCAACAAGTGACAAACCAACAAACAGCCAACATGAAAAATGAGGCCCTCATCCAATATTTATCATGCAAATGAGGAGGTGAGAAAACCCTAGAGGCTTCTAGAAGCCATTAATTTTTCATAAATATCAATTTTGTCCTTTGTGACCATGCAAGGCCCAAGGCACAAAATATCTAGTGTAATAAATGAAAAATATCTTCTCAACCATTTTTGGAAAAAAAATTGACATTTAGGCTCCCAAAAACTTCCAAAATGTTTCCTAGCGTACTTTGTTGACTTTTTTACTGTCAGGGCACAGCACTAAGTTTTAAGGATGCATTTCCAGGTCAAGGGTGTAGCACATGCACAGGAAAATTGAGTCACCTTGCAGCCAAGTTTTGAAGGCATTCCCGATGTCAGAATGGGCTCTGTGATGGCTCATTGGAAAGCATGTTGAGTCTACTTTCCAAAAATTCCCTTGGTTTTCTGATTGGGCTCCATTAACCAGTTAAAAAATCAAATCTCCAAAGGCTGGTAAAGGTGCAGCACATGCCCAAAAAACTAGGCAGAAAGGTGAAATTTAGGGTGTTTTTGACCCTTTTGGAGGAACAAATCAACTCCAAATGACCTGAAATTTGGTGAGCATGTTATAATTGAGCTGAGGATTCCAAAAATGTAAAATTTACCTCTTGAGGATTCCCTGAGAAAAATTGTAGCACCAAGGGTGCTGCACCCTTGGCCCTCCAAATCAGCAAAAACCAAAAATGTCAAAAAATTACCTAAATTTTCAGTTACCTTGCTGATTAGGTTGGGTATGGTTGTAGGGAATGGATAAACAAGTTTATCAAGTTTTATTTTGGATTTAGCCTTATGGTTTCATCATGCCTCATAGGCCTTTTTATTCTATTTATTGCTTTTCTGCCTTGCCTTCATCATTGTCATGAGATTCATTATTTTTTGAATCATGGGCATCTTCTTCATTGCTTTGTGCATCCTTATTGTCCTCTGCACTACTATTTGACTTATTAACATCTTGAATCCTTTTTATATTGATATCCTCACCTTCATCCTTTACATATTCATCTTTTGCATTTGACTTCATTGTTTTCCTCCTCTTTTCTTGGCTTTTGATTTCCATCTCATTCAGTTTTCTCTTTGACTGACATATGCCCCATTGTTGTCTTTTTCTTTACTGCCACTGTATCTCACTTTTGACATTTTGACCCTTCTTCTTTTAAAACCTTAGCACTGGTTATGACACTTATATGGAAAAGGGGGTAATGGAGTGGTGATGAAAGGGGAAATTTTGCAAGTGAATAAAATGAGAGAGTGAGTGGGTATAGTAGGCTGAATGAGAGGCTCTAAACAACCTAATGACAAGCCCAGCTGATATGTCAAACTTTGGATGGTTGAAAAATTTTTAAACCAACACAACCACCCTTTTCAATCACTGATTTTCTTTATAGGCAGGTGGAGAAATGACACACAGTGATTTGCAAGTTCAAGTTATTAGGGTAGCCTTTTAGGGTTCCAATTTCTCTCAATGAAATGATCAAAATGCTTAAAATAGGATTTGAGGATCTGTACATACCCTTAACAATGCTTTGGAGGTCCTTGGAAGCAACTTGAAGAAATTGGAGGAAGTTTGAGTGGCTGCAGGGCTTGGAAGGCTCTCCTGGCCAAACGTGCAGTGCCTGAACGTGGGTGAGTCGGGTCATGCTGCACGTAGCAAAGGGCGCAGCGCCGTGCAGGGATGAATGTGGAGTCGGGAGACAAGGGCGCAGCGTCGTTCAGGGCTGAACATGGAGTCGGGTGTTGAACACACAGTGTTGTGGGCTGTCGGGCTTGTCGAGTTTGCTAAAGGCGCATCGCCCGAACGGGTTTTCAGGCTGTCGGGTTGGGCCTAAACGAGGTGTGCCAAAATCACAGCACTGAACGCATTTGTCGGGCCTGTCGGGCTTCCTAGGCAAACGCACAGTGTGCCCCTAAACGCGTAGTGTGTACCTCTGAACACGCAGTGCAGAGCAATGTAACATAGGAAATTCCTCCCAACGTGCAGCGCCTGACCCTGAACATGCAACGCCAACCTGAACGCACAGCACTGGCATACTTAGCCAATTTTTTATATGAAAAAACATAGTTTCTCCTTCTTTTGAAACTTCTAGTCCTTTGCAAGTGACCAATGATTCTCATGAAGTGTAAAGTGAGTTTTAATGGGCTCATGACTTCATCTATTCTTTGCAACCCATATTCTAAGATTTTTCAGGCCCTTTACCTCTTTCACTAACTCTTCTACACTGTGTTTGTTTCATAGGTGACTAAAATAATGAATTATACTTCTCCCCTTTTTGCTTGTGCCATGACAACTGATCTTGATCCCTTCGTGATGATTTCTCAGTGACATCTTTGAAATCCTATGTGATTCCCATAATGAAACTTAACTTAACCTTATCACCTTGTTTGTATGTAGGAGGCTGAAATCCTTTGAGGTAGACTATTCCTTAGCTTGTTGAGGCATGGTATGCTGATTTTGACATCTCTGGGAGGATTTGTCATAGCAGCAGTTTTAACATCTTATTTTGTTTGTACTATGGAACTCCACATTATATTTTTCATCCTTTTGACCACCGCCTTCATTTTTTTTTCTTCATTTTCATCTCTGCATTTCTCTTTGCCTTTATCATCACTGGTTTTTGTTTCACTTCTTTTTGCATCACTGTTTGATTCATAATTGTTGCTTCCCTTATTGGCACTGGTCTTTCTGAAATTTTCCTTCTCCTTTATTTACCTTTTATTTTGCTTGTGCCTCTTTGGCCTTTGGCCTTATTTTTTACTACTTTGTAACCTTGTAAAACCCGCCTTAAAGACCTTAGGACTGCACAATAGAATGAGATGAAGGGATTGAGGATGGAAGTCTTTGCAAATGAATGATATGGATGGGCAAGTAAGGGTAAGGATATAGGAATATGTGTGAGAGGAAAAAACCCAAGGACAACCTTACTACTATGTCACACACTGTTGTGAAAAACCTTGCACTAATGTCAATTTGAAATGAAGAAAAGGCAATGTAGGGTCAATCTGTTTTGAACAAAACCCTAGGACTGCACAAAACAATCCTTGCTTGTGCTGAGAAGACCCTTGGCAGTGATTTGCAGGTGATAAAAGGTGATTTGGAGAATTTTTAGGGCATAGAAGCCATCTTTACCAAACGTGCAGCGCCTGAACAAGGTGTCCGGTCGAGCAAGTCGGGTGAGTGCCTTGTGCCAAACGCGCAGTGCCAAGGCGTAGCGCCAACTCCTAAACACGTAGCGCCAATTTGCAGAGGGAATTTGGAGGCCTTCCCTGTGTCCAAGTTGGGCCCATGATAGCTCGTTGGAAATATTATCCTGTCTAATTTCCAAATATACCTTTTTTTTGTTGATTGGAGTCGATTTGACTTGTCAAAAGTTAATTCTCCCAAGACTGGTCAAAAAGTGTTGAATGATGGTGCAGAAATGCAGAGTGCTGGTGTAGACAATGTTTGGAGGCCTTCCTCAACTCCAAATTGATCTCATGATAGCTCATTGGAAAGCTATTATAGTATAGTTTTTATTTGACCCATCAAGCAAGTCATTTGGACACTCTAGCTATGATAAAACCGGATTGTTCCATCGTCACTCCAGAAGTGCAGCAATTGTCCCGTGACACATGTATTTTTTACATTGCTCCCAAACCATGATACCTGTGTAAAATATAAAAAAAAAATTCTTCTTGGATCTATTATGGACAAAAACCTCTCTCACGTTTGTCAAATTCATATTTTTGTGTGTGGAAAAACAATTTGAAGCGAAACTGGCCTCATGAGTGACAAATGGCTTGACTCTTGGAAAGAATTCTTGGAAAATGATGGAGGCATGATGTTTATGAGTTGGTATGGCTTTATGCTTGCTGATATGACCTATAATATGGATCCTCTACTCCTGTGCCTCTTTTCCATAGAAAACCCTAGCTTAGTTGGAAGAGGAAATTAGGGTTTGGTGCAGGCAAAACAATGGATTTAGGACTACCTTGTAGAGATAGGGGAATGAAGGGGTTAAGGGTTGTCTAAATTATTGGGGAAATTTTGGGGGATAGGGATATATTTTAGAGAGTAGGTGAAAGTGGAAATTCAATTATTGAGTGAGGGGAAGGTGTCAAAAAGGGAAAAACACAGGCCTAGTCTCGAAAAGTGTCAAATTGTAGCAATAAGCTAGGTTTTGTAGAAAAATGATGAGCTTGAGTAATAGGAGTGATGGGAAGTGTTTATGAAGGTATATTAAGGATAGGGGAAGGTGTAAGAGCATCAGGATACAAGCCTTGTTGATGATTTAACCATGGAAGTCATGAAACCAAGAAAAATGCCCTCAAAAACCCTAGTCATCTACAAGAACAAAGGTAGGTAAAAGCACATGAGAAGTCTTTTAGGAGCAGCAGGGTGACCATGGAATGGAAAGGTTGATAGAATAGTGAAAATTTTCCTATAAGGATAATGATGGCAGTGAGATTTCTAAAACTCACAATGTTCAAAGAATGTTGTTTTTAGAAATCTAGAACTAGTCTATAGTCATCTTCAGATAGTAAAAATTATGGATGACTAACAAAGAGAATAAAGAGATAAATTATTATGACTATTGTATAATTTATTATTGTTTTAATAAAAATATAATTCTATTTCATTTGTTCGATGTTTTTCTTGTGATCATGTGATTGAAGGTTTTGTAGTACTTTGTCTAAGGAGGTAGGTCCCCCTCTTTAGCTTGGTATTGTTAGGTAGCATTAGTGGGTATATCTTTACAATTTTGGATAAATTATTTTTAGGTTATATTGATGCAACTTGATTTACATTTCACTGTAATTCTGTTAATTTCCTTTTGTTGCTACTAGTAGTTTCTTTTGTTGTAACAATTAATTTCTTTCTATTGCAATTTTGATATTTGTTACTGTTATAATCACATTAGCTACTTGATTTCATGACTCTAGGTTATGTAATTGTAGACACTAATCACAATATTAATGATTATCCAGTGGATTTTCCTATTTCTCACCATTGTTGCAACTCACTTGTAGCTTACTTTTACTTTCTTTTCAATGATAACTTGAAATTGATAACTTGCAATTAAGAATTGTGTCATGTTTGAGTATTGTTTATAGATTGTTGTTTTATCATACATTTCATCCTAAACATGTGTTGTTGCATCTTTGTTACAACCTACCAAGAACATCATTATGCTAGAGAAAGTCACTCTTAGTAATTGATGTGTTTCATTTTTCGCAAGTGTGATTTACTTTTCCTACAATTTACTTTCCTCTAAGCATGCTTTATTTCTTGCAAGTCTGTTATGGTTTTCTAAATTAGTGACCTATGAAGAAATCTATATTTTGAAATGTGAAAATCATTATATTACTAAAACTTCACGAGAAGTAACAATTTGTGTTATCATAGATTGTGCATGATAGTTTGCAAGTTCCAAATGAACCTTATATTGAAAATGTAAATGCACAGTGATCATCAGTTCTTAAGATAATTACAATTAATTGAAAGGCCTATCAATATGGAAGGTCATTTGTTGAATATTGAGTGTAAACAACTCTTATATATACATTTTCCTTTGCATCAATATATTACCTGAACTTCCTTATTGGATAGGGTCATGCATTGTTTCTCTCTTATGGGGTTTTAACCACAGAAAAACATTAGTATATTAATCTTTGATTTGGTTGTGTGAGGAATTTTAAGGTGTTCATATTTTGTGGAAATACATTATTTTTTCAAGCATGGTATCAAAGACCATTTGAAGACCCATTCACATTGTTTATCAATGATCTGAAAATGGAAGTATTTGTAAATGCTTTAAATTATGTGCAAAGTTTCCATTTCCAAAAAACTTAAGTGTGCAAAGTGTTTGTAAGTATTGCAATTAAAAAAAAGTGTTCTTGGTAATTTTTTATGAGTTTAAGTGTGAGGGAGTGTTATTTAAATTTACTGTTTAACAATTTGAATCTGAAATACATAGCATAATAACTTCACCATAAACACACAGCAACATGATGAGTCAGTTCACCCCTCCTGGGCTACATCTGTCGGGTCCAAGGCTCCCAATGGGCATGTCCTTGATATATTATGATACTAAAATTGGTAATACAGTGAGAAAAAGGCCTAAACATATCAAACCAGTTGTGAAAATGAATTCAGAAGGCAAAAATAAGCTAAGAATGACTTTTATTTCACCTAAAACAGTGAAGTGTAGCCCAATGCAACTCCATTTCCCCCTGGCCCTGATGACTGTCCAAGCTTCACTGAAGAAAAAATGGCTGAAAGACACCTATGTTGGCTCTGAAACCTATTCCAATGGCTCCATAATGCTCAGAATAGTCAAAATTGACTAAAATTAGTCCAAAAAGGTTCAATATTATGAAAGTTATAACGAAAACAGTTTTTTCCCAGTGGCCCTAAAAAAACTCCCCCAAATTTGGGAGAACTACAGTTAACAGCGCCAATTTAGTGACTCCCACTGAAAATGGTGGAACTGGCGCTAAAACTGGCAGACAGTTTAATGTAGTATTTAATGTTGGGTTGGGCGCATCACATGTGGCAGCCGCATTAACCGTCGGTTTGGATGGTTATCGTTAATTTTAATGCCACATAAATCTTTTATAATGTGGCCACATGAAACGGTTAATCGCCAACCATCTTAGCCATCTGTCTTGGCGCCTGGGTTACTGCCGCAGGGTTATATGTGTTAGGGGGCTGGCCCCCTTTGCTGCCCAACCAAACCTCGTTCAAAATTTAAATATTCACTCAACCCATCATATGTTAAGAACTTTGGTTAGGAGAGTTGGTTGGAGCGCTTTGTTAGCCGGCAGGAGGTCCAGAGTTCAAACCTATGGACTTACAAAAATTTTGAACACGCTAATTTTTCACGGCCTGGGGGCCATGTCGCGGCCTCCGGGCCTGCCATGTGGCAGCCAGGGATTGGCCCGAAAAATCCTAAGTCAACCTGCCAACCAATAGTAAGATGCCACTTTTCTGCATATGGTAGGCCCAAACGAAATATTCCAGGGAATATTTTGAGGAATATTCTTGGAATATTCCAACAAATATTTTTTTTAATAAATTCCTTAAGTCAAAGTCAACCCTGTTCAAACTAAATTTTTGAAGGATACTGTAAACTTCAAACCTGCATAACTTTTTCATACGATGTCAAATTTGAGTGTCGTTCATGGTGCCAAAATAGCAGCAACGAGGCTGATCCGATCATTCAGGTTTCAACCAATTCTGAGCAATTCCATTTTTGAGCATTTTTTCAACTTAGGACATGATCACCTGATCACATCTCCCAAATGGGAAGCTTTTGGACCCCAAAAGCTCTCTTATTTATAGAAATTGAAGATGAGGAGACTGATTCTCCACTTTTCCAACCTTGAACCACTGAAATCTTCCCGACTTCATCAAATTGAGCTTCTCATAAAAAGATAAATTCTTCCTTGAATCTACTGACCAACCATTGCTAACATTGACTGAGTCATGGTGAAAATTTTTGAAATTTGCAGAACGAAAACTATAATTTGTAGAAAGCATATTGTTTCTACAATGGTCAAACTTCAAAGGAGATTGAAAATAAGATTCACCTTGCCAATTGTCCTCATGGTGAATTTTTGACAATTGAGCCATCTACTTGCGTCAAATCCCGACCAAGTTTTCTTGCCATACCAACCTGCCATTCTGAAACCAACATTGACCCATCCTAAACTTTGTGTCCTCTTCGCTTGCATGCGTTTCCATCTTTTGGATTCTTGCACCACTCTACACCGACACTTTTTTCTTTGCACTGATTGACACCAAAGGAACTTTCTGCAACATCTTGTCATCTTCAAAAGACGACTTGCTTTCAAGCTGAAAAATATCATCATTTACATCAAAAATATCATGAAAAGGAGAATGTACAAAATCTTTTTGTTTAACCATCAGCAAAGTCAGATTTTGACTTGCATTGACAAGCCTTTTCAATTGCCCTGCATGGACTAAAGAAGATTCTAGCTTCTTCCGATGTGCTCTCACAATAAACTCTTTACCATCCTTGAACAGATGATACATGTTCTCATGGCGATGGAAGATCGCATTTCTGTCATATAAATACAGACTACCCAACACAACACCTGTAATGTCAAGAGGTACCACATCTAATTCAAACCAATCAACATAATGAGTTGTTATGGCGAAGCACAACATGAACTTTCTTGAGACTTGTAAATTAGCATCCTTGCAAATCCATCCAAGTGGATATGGCTTTGGATGAGGAATGGTCTCAAGTTTCAGCTTCTTGACTAAGTATTCTGAGATGAGATTTGCTTGAGACCCACTATCGAATAGTGTATCTATGTTTGTGTGTTTGGCTATTATCCTCACATGAAATGGCTCTATCCTCCTCTTTTTATTTTGAGCTTCTATGTGACAGTTTAAAGTGATAGAACTGGGATTTGTTTCATTTACAACCTCTTTTCCCTTTATGTTTCTTATTACCATGGCTATGCTTTTAGTTTCATCACCTGATTCAGACCCTAAGTCTTGTTCAACAGTTGAAACATTTTTTCTCTTTTCTTTGGCCTTATCTTTGTTTTTAAATTTCTTTGGCTTCAGCACCGGATGAAGCTTCCAGCAATGGTCTTCATCGTGGCTTGTTTTGGAATATTTTTTACAAAAGAACTTTCCTTTTTCTTTCCTAGAGTTTGCATTTCTTTTCCTCCCTTTGCCTTTGAATTCACTATCCATATTCCCATCAAAATATTGTTTCCCTCTAGCCTCTAAATGCGTAGCTTGCACACAAACTTCGTCTAGACTAGTAGGATTGAAAATAAGAATAATAGGTATAAGGTAATTGTGTAAACCACCTATATATTTCAGCAATGTATCTTGACTATGAAAATAAATTCCAAGTAGTAAAGCCCTTATTCTAAACTCTTGAGTGTAATCTTGAACACTTTGTCCCTTAAGTTGTCTAAAACTTTGACAATTCATGATAGCCTTTTGTAAATGAGCTAATGGATAAAATTGCTGCTTAATTGCGGAAATAAATTCAGCTCATGATAAAGTGATCTTACCATGTTTTTTAATTTCATCCTTGGTCTTGGCTTCCCACCATACCAATGCTGCTCCTTCCATTCTTAAAGAGGCTAACTGAATCTTGGTGTTGTCTTCATGAAGGTTTTTTTATCCTCAAGTAAACTTCCAACTGTCTGATCCAATTGTCAAGTTTCTCTGCATTGACTTCACTGTTAAACATAGGCAACTCAAATTTGACATCAAGCTTTAAAAATGGACTTTTACCAGTGATTTTAGACTTGTGAGATTGATTCCCCGAAGTTGAGGATGACGATGTAGAGGAAGAGGATGAAGATGGGGATGGTGGATCAACATTTCTTCCTTGTCCTTTCTTTGAATTTTCATCACTTTTCTTTCCACCTGAAGAGCCCTCTCCTTCCTTTGGATGTTCAGACCCTTCTCCAACAAGCCTATCATTCCTTTCTTGGTAGAGTATTCTTACCATCTTTGTCATGTCTAGGAAAGCTTTTCGGAATACTCGTTCTTCTTCTTTGGGATCCATATCTTCAGGAGCTTCTCCTTCTCTTGAAGACATGCTTGAAGCTGCTTCGATAGCTCTTGGAGGTGGCTCTCTGGCCCTTCTTGGTAGTGGATTACTTTGTGCACTAACCTAGTGTCCTTCACCTCTCTTGAGTTCAAGCCTAGTGAGGCTGCATCAAAACTTACAAACAATCAACTATATCTTTGCACAAAAAAAATGTTGAGTAAACCTCTAGCTCCTAAGGCTCAAATCCTTAGCTCTGATACCATCTGATCTAAAAATGAAAGTATTTGTAAATGTTGTAAATGTTCTTCAAAGTATCCATTTCCAAAAAATTAAGTATGCAAAGTGTTTGTAAGGTCTTGCAAGTAAAACAAAGTGTTCTTGATAACTGTTTATGAGTTTAAGTGTGAGGGAGTGTTATTTAAATTTATTGTTTAACAACTTGAATCTGAAATACTCAGCAGAATAACTTCACCATAAACACACAGCAACATGATCAGGTAGTTCACCCCTCCTGGGCTACATCTGTTGGGTCCAAGGCTCCCAATGGACATGTCCTTAATATATTATGATGCTCAAATTGGTAATACCATGAGAAAAAGGCCTAAACAGACCAAACTAGCTGTGAAAATGAATTCAGAAGGAAGAAATAAGCTAATAATGACTTTTATTTCACCTAAAATAGTGAAGTGTAGCCCAATGCAACTCCATTTCCCCCATGGCCCTAATGGCTCTCCAAGCTTCCCTAAAGCAAAAATGTCTGATAAACACCTCTGTTGGCTCTAAAACCTGTTCCAATGGCTCTAGAATGCTCATAATAGTCAAAATTAATTAAAATTTTGTCCAAAAAGGTTCAATATTATGAAAGTTATGACCAAATAGTATTTTTCCCAGTGGCCCTAAAAAAACTCCCCCAAATTTGGGAGAACTGCAGTTAACAACGCCAATTTAGTGACTCTCGCCGAAAATGGTGGAACTGGCGCTAAAACTGGCAGACATTTTGATGTAGTATTTAATGTTGGGTTGGGTGCATCACATGTGGCAGCCGCATTAACCGTCGGTTTGGATGGGTATCGTTAAGTTTGATTGCACATAAATCTTTTATAACGTGGCCACATGAAACGGTTAACCACCAAACGTCTTAGCCATCTGTCTTAGCGTCTGGGTTACTTCCGTAGGGTTATATGTGTTAGGGTGCTGGCACCCTTTGCTGCCCAACCAAACCTCATTCAAACTTTAAATATTCACTCAACCCATCATATGTTAAGAAATTTGGATAGGAGAGTTAGTTGGAGCAATTTGTTAGCCGACGGGAGGTCCGAGGTTCAAACCTGTGGACTTACAAAAAAATTTAACATGCCAATTTTCCACGGCCTGGGGGCCACGTGGCAGCCCGTGATTGGCCCGAAAAATCCCAAGTCAACCTGCCAACCAATAGTAAGATGCCACTTTTCTGCATATGATAGGCCCAAATGGAATATTCCAAGGAATATTATTTTTTTAATAAATTCCAAATTCAAAGTCAACCCTGGTCAAAATGGATTTTTGAAGGATACTGTAAACTTCAAACCTACATAACTTTTTCATACGATGTCGGAATTGAGTGTCGTTCATGGCACCAGAATCACAGCGACGAGGCCTATCCGATCATTCAGGGTTTAACCAATTCTGATCAATTCCATTTTTGAGCATTTTTTCAACTTAAGACATGATCACCTAATCAATCAAGATCTCAAAACCACACTAGCACTTTATCAAAATATTTTTGTTGTGCATTTATGGGATGAATGAAATATTTTGTTGCATCCAAGTGCTACCTTAATTTGGAAACACTTTTCATTTTATTCAAAAATGTTTCCATTTTTCCCAAAGTGTGTCCATTTTTTTGAGATCCCAAAGTATAAAATTTGATTATGCCTTTTTAAATTTTTATCTAAATTATTATTTGTAATATTTTTGGGTTGTGTGTGCTATCTATTATGCACTTTATTCAATTTCACAAATAAAAAATAAATAAGAAAGTATTTTCTTTTTTGTGTATGCTTTTTTTTTTTCACTTTATGTAAATTCAAGAGAAGTAGAAAAAAAACTTATAATTTCTAAGTAAGCCACCTAAGATAAAACCATTATAAAGTTTGAATTTTTTTTCTTAATGTACAATTATTTTAAAAAAAAATTAAAAACAAGAATGTTTCAGATAAACAGACACTTAATTTAATTCATGAAATATTATCAAATGTATAATTGATTATATCTATATCTCTTGGAAATAATAATTTTATTGATGAGATCTTTACAATTGTAGCAAATATCTTATTGAGACTAATTGACTAATTATGATGGGAGAGAAAAAGAACCATTTACAAAAATGGTGTGATTTGATATTAAAAAGGAAAAATTTCCTATCCTCCATTATATTTGTTATTTATTTAATATTAGTTTACCTAGGTGAAAGTTATTTTAAATCTCCAGTTTAACTCTTACTTTTTATTAAGTTTTTTTTTTTAAATGATTGATGCATTCCTAAATTTTCATATAAAAATGAACATTATTAAATAACTTTAATTGTATTTGTGTAAATTACTTTTTGTATATGTCTTTGATTTACAAAGTGATTGTAATGTTATTACCACTCTTTATAATTGTCTTTATCATAATGTAGAGTAATCGTTTTTCTATGCACTTCACATTAATATGTGCTTTGACCAAATATTTTATTATAATGACATTTTTTGAGTTTTAGTTTTTTTTTTTTTCCTTTTTTATGTTTTTTTTTTTTTTTTTTCAACTAATTTAGCCTTTCGAAAAAAAATTAGGAACTAATATTCATATGTGTGCTCATTTTTCATGGTTTAAAAAAAAAAATTTGTCAATTTCTATTTTTCTAATAATGATTCCCCAAAATTTTATAACATAAAATTATTTTATCTTAAAAATAAAATAAAAATAAAAATATAGACTATATAAAAAAGAAATTGGAAATTTGAATATTTTGATATATATATATATATATATATATATATATATATATATATATATATATATATATATATATATATATATATATATTACATCATATATATTATACATTTTACAATTTGTGTATTATGGACTAGTAAGATTCACCAAAATTTGTAAAGTTTAAGATAAATTTTCATCCCTAAAATTTTCTCTATTAAAACCATTGCTTTGTAATAAGAGTTCAATTCTTCCCACCAATAAAATGATACAAAAATAAAATGGTAATATATCACAAAAATAAAATACAAATTATTGTTTAATGTTTTGCATTAACAAATAGGTAAATATTTAATTTGTTAATAAACTGTTTTTTGTTTTTCCATTACTTAGGTTTTTTTCTCCTTTAAAGAAAAAAAATAAAAAGTAAAAAATCCAATTTCCCTTTTGATTTTGATTTTGCTTTTTTCCTTAACATTTTTTTTTACATATTTTCTTCTAATTTCCAACTCAGTGATTGCTCCATTTTTAGAAGATAGGTATATAAATTACAACACAATCCTTGTTTTAGAAAAGTGGGTTGCTTCATAAATAACTTATTTGTAAAAATGAGCATCCAATGCCATGTAAGCCAATTTCTACGGATCACTTGGCTTTTTGGTTAGCTTTTATGCATTTTTAACCTTTATTGAATTATCTTGGAAAAAAAAGTCAGTCTTACTACAAAAAAATCAAATGGAATAATAAAATGATGAGAGACATGAATTAATACAAAAAAAAAAAAAAACAAATGGAATAATAAAATGATGAAGCACATGAATTAATTAAAATGTTCAATTCTCTTGATTTATAGTTTTACCTTCAAATAATTGATGAGCTAAATGAAGCTTGGTATAAGTTGCTAATAATGTTTGGTAAACACTTAGGTTTTTACTTAAAGATTGTCTAACAAAAATGAAGAATGAATGGTGTATGTATGTGATTCTTACTAAATTTGGTAGTTCATATCATGTTTTTGTATACTTTTCACTCCACTAGAAAGATTTTACGAGACTTTTACACTTAGGTTTTACTTAAAGATTGCCAAACAAAAATGAAGAATGAATGATGTATATATGTGATTCTTACTAAATTTGGTAGTTCATATTATGTTTTTGTATACTTTTCAGTTCACTAGAAAGATTTTATGAGACTTTTACAAAACATCTTCTTCAATATTTTTGTGATTGTTGGGTTAGAGAGAAAAAGAGATAATCTCGTGTATCTTGTTGGCACCTAATTTTTGGGATTGAAAAAAAATTATAAATAATGTAAATAAGAGAATAAAGAAGAGAAAAACACATTAGAATATGAATTCCAATAATCTTCCTCTCTTGATATATATTATTAATCTCTCCTAATAAAATTCATTTCCTTGTGAAGTTACCCAAACTTAGCCTCTACAACTCTCATTTAGGGTTTTCTGCTATGTAACTCCTTTCCATTAATAAAAAAAATTGGTCTAGATTCCCTACTCTATCCTGTGTCCCCTGAATAAATACAGTCCTCTCTCCATTAATAAAAAATTTGTCTCGATTCCCTGCTCTATCCTTTGTTCCCTGAATACATACAGTCCTCTGCTCCCACTCATTTCAGATTCATCTTGAATCTCAATCTCTATGCACATTTATTGTTGTGCGCTGGTGTCTCCTCCTTGTACGTTGAATCTATGCCAAGTGTGTGTATGCGTGAAACTAACTTCTGATGTCCATTGAAGCGTTTATTGGAATTGAGCGTTAAAACAATGCTCTGCAAATTAAAGTTTTAATGTCGTGGGTCATAATTAAAGATTTGTCATTGTTTTGGTGCCTCACCGATTCGTATTCTTGGCTGCCATTAATCCTCGTATGTGCACGGTGCGCTAATACTATTGTAATTCCTATGTGTTAAACTATGCGCTGGTATTGTATGCCTATGCTTAAAATTAAACCGCATTTATTCACGGGTTGGATGCATGGTATCATATATGTGTCGTGATGGGCATTGATTTTTATATGTGCATTGGTAAATGACTCTTATATGTGTGCTGGTTAATCTTATATGACATATGCATTGCCTTGGTATATGTGTTGAGTTTTGAATGGAGTCTTGGTATATGTGTTGGGTTTTGGTCATTGCTCCATTGGCTTTGTTAGCATATGTGATCGTGATAGTATATTATTAGTATGAACAAGGGAGTAATTGTTGTAGCTGTAGTCAGGGAAGAAGCATAAAGATGAAATTGCAAAGCTGAAAAAAACAATATGTAAACCAAATATTTGGAAAAATGATAACTGAATTTTATCATTAAAAATAATAACATTTGGAAAATTTGTTACTTTGGAATAGCTTATAAACAGTGTGTTTCGACAATCTAATGTGAATAACAATCTATTCTCATATCTTTATGAATTAATGTTTTTGGCTGCAAAAGAACTCATTTCCAAATTTTTAGGAATGGTATTAAACTTGAAATTGACTATTGGAATTAATTTTGTATTCATTTTAAATCATTAATACTAAAACTTTTTTCCATATTTTGGGGAATTGTATTAAACTTGAAATTGAGTGTTGGAATCAATTTTGTATTCATTTTAAGCCATTAATACTAGCTCAAATTGGCTTCACTACTCCCTTTTCTCATCAATTGATTTTATTTTTGGGGTAAAATGCCCATCCATTTATTTACAAGCTTATCAGTTTCTCTGGTGCTAAAGTGCTAAAGTTATACTTGCGGGTAGGAGAAATTACTAAGTGGAGATTGATTAGGGTTGAATAATAAACCAAATTAACTAATAAATGAGTATTATGATCAAATGTTATTACAAAGAATTCGTTCCCTGGAAACAAACATGGTAACCATTAACAAAACATTATGTAAACAAAATTGTTACTTTGTCAAATCTCCTTATCATGAAAACATATATAAGTTCATTGATTACATTCTTGAGACAATCTTGCCAAAAACTCAATCATTGATTACATTCAATCTTTCATTCCAGGTAATGAAGCTGTTATTGTTGCATTTCTCACAACCACATTAAATATGTTTTTGTTAACAGTTGTCGAATATTGCAATAGATATTTGACAGACTAGCTTGTTTTAGCATGTATTTCTGAAGTTTGTCTTTGAATTTTTTCGGCAATTTTTACATCCAAAGTAATAGTCATGAGTAGATGCATATTGTAGTGAACTCTATTTGTAACCCATTTTGAATCAACCAGATCAGGAATGTATTCATACCATGTATCCTTATAGCTCTATGCAGAAACGTATTCTTAATGGTACTTGATGCACTTGTCTGTAAATAAGAAGTAGAAATAAAAAGATCAAAAATCATAAATATATAGGTTTATGATAAAGGTTGTCACCATGGTGTTGTGACATTTCAGAGTGAAAAACTGCTTGAAAGATGAACTGATAAATGATAAACAGTAATAAACACTGTTAAATGATAAATTGAGTGTGTATTTCAGAAATAAAGTTTTGTAAGATTTTTCTCACCACATTGGATTCATTGGCAAGCTTGGAACAAATTGTCTCATGTTGATCAAACCATCCACTCTCAAATGTCAAAACCTCCATAGTTCCAAAGTTGTAGTGTTGTAGGAAATTTAAGCAAGGTTAAATGAAGCATAAAGAGAAGAACAACAAGGTGAAAGTAGTAGTGTATCAAGAGAAGAACAACAAGGTTAAATGAAGCATGAAATTAAAAAAAATAAGTCATACCCACTAGCACAAATGAACAGCTAAATTATAATACCCTTTAATACCCTTTTCTAATTCATGCACATGTCTCTAGACAGAACTCAATTGTATATATTATTTCTTGGAATGGCATTGCTTTTATAATATCTAATGATAAAAATGTGTATACATTAGAGAACTAAAATTTTTTAAACCAACTAGATGATGCAACTAGTTATAGTTCTGTTCTAGTTTCACTAGCAAATGACACTATTTTCCAAAAAGAAAATTAGGGTGAAAACTAATTACTCCTTCCATCAACATCTTTCCCCTCCATCCATGAGAGTGATAGTAAATAAATGTGTAACTAAAAAATAACAATTTCTACAACCAAAAATAACCTAAAAGGGCCTAAAAATCAAATGGATGGAAAATCACTTCATAAGACATATGCATAAACAGGTTGCAATGCCCCAAATCAAGGGAGGCAAACAGCTAAAATATAATACCCTTTACTAATTCATGCACATGTCTTTAGACAAAACTCCATTGTATATATTATTTCCTAGAATGGCATTGCTTTTATAATGTCTAATGATAAAAATGTGTATACATCAGAGAACTGAAATTTTTTAAACCAACTGGATGATGCGACCAGTTATAGTTCTCTTCTAGTTTGAGTAGCAAACGACACTATTTTCCACAAAGAAAATTAGGGTGAAAACTAATTACTCCTTCCATCAACATCTTTCACCTCCATCCATGAGAGTGATAGTAAATAAATGTGTAACTAACAAATAACAATTTCTGCAACCAAAAATAACATAAAAGGGCCTAAAAATAAAAAATCAAATGGTTGGAAAATCACTTCATTTCATTAATAAAAAACATAGAGATCATGTTTCCTAAGACATATGTATAAATAGGTTGCACTGCCCCAAATCAAGGGAGGAAAATTTATTTATAGATACCTGAGTGTCATATCCCTCCGGCAATTGACTGATAAAATTGTGTGTGTTGGTTGCAAACAAGATACTCCGAACTAGAGCCACAGTTTGGCTGCCAGGAACTGTGAGACACAAGTTATGGAAAATATTTGTGTGGGGTCTGAATGAGTATACAAATGTAACATTTTTGAAAATGATCTCTTCACAGAATTTTGTCCAGCACCTGCCCATTTTTGTCATCAGAATATATTGTTGGTACTTTCTCAGTCATCTGTATTATGCTATGTGCAGTAATGCAAGTTTCACTGAAGTATTTAATGTTAGGAAGAGCAGTTCCAAGAGTCTTGTCAACACACCAATTACATGTCAAAAACAAAAAAGTAAATTAAATGTTTTTTGAATAAATTACATGTATTGGAAGGTTAAGTATCCTTACAGGCCTTCGTTGATGAGTGAAAGGGTCGTTACAAAGGTGTTTCCATCACTCTCTCCTTTGTTTTTGGTGACAATTTTATCTTCACAGACTTTTGTCCAGCACTTGCCCATTTTTGTCATTAGAATCTATTGCTGGTACTTTTTCAGTCATATGTATTATGTTATGTACAGTAATGCGAGAGATATAGAGTTTGTAGTATGATACAGAGTTTGGAATATCTGGGTTCTTTTGTCCTATGTCACGACATGGTATCTGAGCTCTCTCTGTCCAAGTCAGATCACACTTTAAAAAAGGGACAAGTGGAGTGGATGGCAGCTGATTAAGATGATTTGAATTTTCAGAACATATAATCGAAGACAGACATCTTAAAATATTATGTAGCATCGTTCAGAATTCATGGATCCAAAATTTAGAGATTGATGTGTGAATTTTCATAAGTATATGTTCATTCTTGTTCGAAGACAGAGATCTTAGAGTATTGGAGTCATTTTTTCTAAAATATATTGCTGCTCTGTGCATTCTGTTTAACAATTCCTAGAACATTTTTTAATAGGTGAATAGTTGTATTAAGAAATAAATTCAGTAAGTATGCAGGTTACATCAAATAGTACATATAAAGCAGGTAAAATACTTTAATTCAGAGGTAAATATAATGGCTCTTACCACCTATACTACTTTAATTCATCCCAAAATCATTTTTCTATATCACAACAGATGCCATTCAAAGATAAAAGAAGTTGCAGTGGGTATTTTGATATAACTATTTTCTTGTAGTGAGTATTTTGATATAATTTTTTTCATTTCTTGAAAAGTATTGTTGAATGAAAAGAGAGGAGTAGCTTCTTGAGATGTGTGTGGTAATCACCTTGGTGAAGGAAAAGGGCCTCTGGGCGTAACAACCTTTCTTCATTTGCTGGAAATGTTATCTTGAACAAGTGAGCATGAGTTGTCAAGGAGAATTTAGTTGCTTCTGGGCTAGTGAGCATAGTGCAAGTGCATCTCAGTATGTGGGTCATCCATAGGGGCCCTTTTTGCTAGAAACGTAGCAGTAATAAGTGATTCATGGCCCAAGGTGTCAGATGACAGGATGCTACATACCTTTTCTATGCTACAGAGATCCCTAAATCAAGCAACTTTAATAACAGAACTCTCATAGTAAATGCCACAACCACCACACTTAATTTTTCAGCTGATGGAAAGTCCCAAAACCAACCATGCAGCGGGTATTTAAAATCAAGAGATTGTTTCATAGCGATAAGGGTTTTTCCCGAAAATGGATTGTGCAGAGGATTGTCATACAATTATTCTTATGTGATAAAGAGTTGTCGCCACCCGATGATATAAACAGCCTGGATACTATGTGGTGACATATAAACGTCTTGAGAATCTGAGACTTAACACTCATGTCTTATCCAATTGTAATAACCATTCAAAATGATAAAGACATCACCAGCATATCATGTTAGAGATGATTTTATTGGAAGATGTTCCCTACTATCGGAAAAAAAATCACAGACCGGAAAAACTAGGGTGGCGAAGAAAGTTGATGGAAAAACTAGTAGACAAATATCCTTCTACAGACAACCCGAAACTTTACTGACCAGTGAAACTAATTACCATCACCAATCCATGTTACACATGACAACAGCAACAGCAACAACATCATGTGCAATGCCACCACCGAAAACAAAACTGGAAACCAAAGTCTTTACAGGGACATCTTTACTAACTCAGTGAAACTAATGACTATCACCAATCCATACTACACATGACAAAAACAGTAGCAACAACATCCTGTGCAATGCCACCACCGAAAAAAGAACTGGAAACCAAATTCTTTACAGGGACCTGAAATAATGAAGGAATCGATCCACTTATGCCACAAGATTGTCCATCTAACTGAATCGAGGAATACTGTGAATCAAGAAACTTGGTTGTTTCATGTATCGGGAACTTATTTCCACGATTTTTCATTTGAGAGCCTATAATTATCCTCACTGTGTGTCCTAAAAATGGCAACAATAATGATTCCCGCTACTATAGCCAATATCCCTATCAGAATAACCTCCCCACACAAGTCTGGAACTATAGTGCACCAAAAAACCCACAGACCAGCACCTCACTCCTATGGATATCGCATTGACATAGTTTGTGAATGAAAACAACACATATTTCAAAATATCTTAAACAACCAATACTCGCATCCCCAAGACCACTATACACTCACCAGTTTCATTCGAAAGATTAAAAAAAGTAGTACTTGTGACATTAATGCCTATAACTATTTACTGGTGTGTGTTGCTTGCAAACGAAGCTCGTACAATGTAAACTACGAGCAGTGGTCAATATGCTAGACATACCTGGAGTTGAAAGAGTAGGTTCAAAGATAAAAAATCATTTGAAGAGATATCATATTCCTTCCATTAGCTAGTCACTACGTAACAGTCATTTTATGTGTTTCAAATCCACTACCAGCTCTTACTGTGGAAGGCATATATCATCCATTTGAAAAAATTCAAAGAATAACGTGAAACATGGGTGATATGGGTGAAAAAATACATAATTAGAGCATTCGTCATATGAGTCACTGAGTGGTATATTGTGTTGAAAAAATGGTTTGGTGCTAAATGGTGTAAAATGCAGTCAGCATGTCACTTCAGCAAGATCACCCAAATCTGGAATTTCTTTAGCAAATGGAAATAATAGGTTTTGTACAAGTGCCAAGTTTAATTAGATGTCAAAAATTGGGTTTCATTGGCCACGTGTGAAATATAGATCCATAAGATTTGCATATATCCTAAAATGGATGATAATATTGTGTTGTTTTACACTAAATTAGTGTGATACAACAAGTTGAAATCAGTCAGAAAGAGCCTAAAATTGATGCACTCAGTACTTGGTATAAATTGGCACACAAACCATTGCAAAAGGTTAATTATGACAACCTATTTCTGTGTAAAAAACAGTGCCGGATAACAAGTTTATTTTGCTGATTTTATCCTTCGAGACACTAATAAAGTCAGATTTGAAACCCTAGATGTAGTCAGATTTGAAAAACTAGATGATATTTATACACACAAAATACCAACTTATGGCATGCATCCAATACATATATTATGTATGTAAATATAAGCTCAATGTTTATGTGATTAATATATAGATATATTAATCTTTCCCACCCCTTTTTAAAAAAATCATCACATACTCCCAAATGAAATAATGTGATGTGGCTTTCCAAATTCCCATTTTCATAATATGTGCCCAGTCTCATCGTTAATGGATCAATAATTGTGACGAAAAGACAAGTCAATATGCACATGAAAACCAAATGGGAAACAACAAAACTCATAGAAAATTGCACAGAATAAAAAGGAAATATACAAAAAGTTCTTGCTTCCAAATTTTAAAATTGGAAAAACAGGAAAAAGGTTACGATTTTTGTTATTTGAGAAAGTTTTCAATCATTCCAAGATGATCCGAGCGATAGCCATCCAATCTCTGGCAAAAAATTTCAAAATGGATGATAATTTTGCAATACTAAGTGTACTTAAAATGGATGATAGTTTGTTGTTGTTGCACACTAAATTAGTGAGACAACAAGCTGAAATCACTCAGAAACTATTGAGGTCATTATTTTCCACGCCAAACACCTAAAGGATTACCTCTACATTCTAGGTTGTGTATTAATCAAGAAGGTCATCATTCCCGTTAAGTTCGGAGTATAATTATATGACTTCACGAATGGACTTATCTACATAGGTAGAATTATGTTAAATGGTTGGTATACATCTAAGCATAGATAGACTATTCAATGGTCATTAATATTTCCAGTAATTTCGGGGTTGGGCCAGTTTCTACACTTGAATATACCTTCCCTTAGTAAACAAGTCAGAGTTTACGTATTACATGAAATAGGAAACAATCATAACAATAGCTGCAAAGTCATCCAACCAGTACCTGTGACCTAATGTTAGATTTCTATCATAACTCTTTACTGATCGAGGGTGAAAGGGGTCTCCAAATTTGAGATTTTTCTCTAGAGATTTACTTTAACAATTAAGATCATCAAAGGAATGATGCAACTCTCCCTTAGTCCTTAGTCCTGCCTTGGATATGTTAAACAGTCAAGTAGAGGATATATAGATTTGAGACACTTCACAAAACTTCTACACAATGATTAAGATTACCAAGGAATAAGGTAAATGATACTTGCACAGGCTTCAAAATTTTCAAAAATCCTCACTTAGGAAAGTGTAGGATTGAAGAAAAATAAGTGTCAAGGGTGCACAAATTTGTGCCCTAAGAGGGCCAAAATGACGCAGGTCTGTAATGGTATTACATCTCCTAACCAAGTCGAAAATACCTTACTGAATTAGATACAATACTTCAATGATACCTCTAATTTGAGTAGAAACCAAGATGGCTACCTCATATAGGTTCATTAGATGTACAACTCAAATTTATGAGTTGAAAGCTTTAGAACTAAAGAAACCCTTGACAAATAGCAACTAGCGGAAATGAAAGCTATTTGAATCCTACCACTCAAATCCTTTTAAACATGGAATGAGAACAATTAAGAGTCTATGAAAATACATATTTTCTTATACACTTGGACATGAAAATGGACTCCAAAAGAATATTTGATAGATCTTTATTGGTGTAGGTTTGTAGAATGAACAAATTCCTAGATAGATGGGGAACAATTAAAAGTTTACAAAAATATATAATTTCTTATGCACTTGGACATGGATTTTGTTACCAAAAGCATATTTGTGGGATCTTTATTGCTAATGATTGTAGAATGAACAAATTTAGATACAGATGGGGAACACACCAACATTCTCAAATATCATGGGAGAACCAAGACTCTTTAACTTCACATCACATGAAATAGGAAGCAATCACAACGATAGTTCCAGATTCATCCAACAATGAAGCAAAGGGGTGAATGAAGCATTGATAATTGCCTCACTTGACTATGCAATAATATTAAGGAGAATAGAGAAGAAAGAACAGAGATGGATCAATAACAAAAGTATCCGATCTGGTACAAATATTGAGAATAGAACAAGGCTTTAAAATAGAACTCCTAATACTCCCAAGTACAAGTCTTCATTTTTAAGTAAGGTATGATTGAATAAAAGTAGCAAGACTTGAATCTAAGGAATAATCAACAACCTGTAAATATTTAACATTAATAATTATCGCATCTAAAAGATATAATTTCCTCCACCAATTTCTGAAAATAAGAGGAGAGTATGAATATTTCTTCTTACTTGAGAAGCTAGACTTGAATCCGAGGAATAATCAGCAACCTACAAATATTTAACAGGAATAATTATCACATGTGAAAGATATAATTTCTTCCACCAATTTCTGAAAGATTTAACAGTAATAGTTATCACATCTTAAAGATATAATTTCCTCCACCAATTTCTGAAAATAAGAGAAGAGTATGAATATTTCTACTTACTTGACAAGCTAGACTTGAATCTGAGGAATAATCAGCAGCCTGTAAAGATTTAACAATAATAATTATCACATCTGAAAGATACAATTTCTTCCACCAATTTATGAAAATAAGAAAAGAGTATCAATATTTCTACTTACTTGACAAGGTAGGACATATTCTAGTATGTCTTTTTCATTTTTTGTTCCTAAAACAATGGAAAAATGGAATAGCCTATTTGTAAACCATTTAGAATCAACCACTTGACAAGGTAGGACATATTCTAGTATGTATTTTTCATTTTCTATTCCTAAAACAATGGAAAAATGGAATAGCCTATTTGTAAACCATTTTGAATCAACCACTTGACAAGGTAGGACATATTTTAGTATGCCTTTTTCATTTTCTATTCCTAAAACAATGGAAAAATGGAATAGCCTATTTGTAAACCATTTTGAATCAACCAGTTCAAGAATGTAATCATACCATGTATCCTTATAGCTCTTTTACTTGACAAGCTAGGAGATAGGAATGTACATAGCTCTTTTACTTGACAAGATAGGACATATTCTAGTATGTCTTTTTCATTTTTTGTTCCTAAAACAATGGAAAAATGGAATAAGCATTAGTAAATGCATATTGTAGTAAACTCTATTTGTAAATCATTTTGAATAAACCAATTCAGGAGTGTACTCATACCATGTATCCTTATAGCTCTTTCAATTGAAGCAGAAGAATATGCCATATCTAGAAACCTACTCTTGATGCTATAAGGCTTTTTGTATGCATAGATATAGTAGTTACCCATGTCTTACTGCTCATGTGTTCATGTTGGCAGGCATATTATTATCAAAAGCCATTGATATTGCACCATGAGTGGGATAATCTGCTATTCTTGGATATAAAAGAGAATTATTCATAGTGTAGAGGATATTGACTTATTGCATACTGATAAAAGAGGACTGAATGCTCAAAATCAGAATAATGAATTTCAGACTTTCAGAGTAACACTTGTAAAAATTATGAGTAAAAATAGGACAAAGATAGAACAATTCCATTTACAGATGATAAAAACTGTCAAGTTTTCAAAGCATTGTTATAGATAAAATTCATATGTAAATAATTAAGTAATACTAATAAAGTACCTAGTTCATAATTAAATTAAATTTTCAAATATTAAAGAAAAGAAGGAAGCAGTAATTGAGTTGAGTTTAGACAAGAAAATTGGAAAATTGTCCTTAATCCAATTCATTGAACATAATGATAATGAGAAGAAATTATGCAACAATACAATAATCAAAAAATATTATGCAAGAGTATTGTGTAGTATTGTGTACTAAGTACATTTTCCTGATAAATGTACAGAAATTGAAAATTAAATAGTTCTATTGGAATAAGACCATAATATAAAGAAACAGATTGGATTCCAATAGTTGCGATGTTGTTGGTATTTATCATCTATGTAACAAAGAATTAGTTAAAAAGAAAATCATAACATTTTTAATTGAGCAGAGCACATTTTTGAAAGAAGAGATGTTGAGTCAAGATGTTAATATACCTTTCATTTGTTAGTCGACATGTAACAATTCACTATCTTCATTCAATCGACGAACTTGCTGAATTTTGAGATCACGTAGCATGTAGACAATGGTTTCCTTTTCTTGCAAATATTGTTCATATGACATGGGTTTTAAACGAGAAAGTAAATCATGGACTAAAGGTTCCCTGATAGTGCAATGGACAATGTTTTTTGTGATAGATTCTATTGTAGCATATATACAATGTTTGTATACGAAAGGGCAATTATTATTGCATTTTGAACAATAAAGTGTTCCATTGTTGATCAGTATGGATGAACTGATCACAAAATTGCATATAACACAAACAAGCTCGAATGGAGTTGAGTAAGAATTTGATTCCTTTAGCATACCTTCAACCTGTTTATAAAATATTCAAATTTTAATGTACAATATTACATATGAAATTCAAAATTAGCAAAAAGATCATTATTGCTATACTTACAACATGATTAGATGTCATTAGTTTTCCAAGATTCTTAATTGCATCTGTATTAAGTTTAGTTATGAAAGTTGACTATTTTGTTCAAAATATTTTTTCTTTTACATCTGTCCTTTTTGTTATGTTTTTGAAAAGGATCAAAGGAAATTGTCCTTTCCGCAATTGTTGTTCCATTGAAATAAAGTATTGTTCATATGGATCAAACAATTGCAACTGCAAGAGACAAATTAGAATAGTTATATATTGAATTAATACATATTATTTATTAAAAAATAAGAATAAGTGGTATGCAAATACATATTGTTGCATAATCATTTTCAGAATATCCATCTTTGATATGCAATATGTAGTACAATCCAACTCTCTTGGCAAGTGTAACAGTTGCACCAATTGTACCAATTGGGTACATTTCTGTTTTTTTTGCAAATTGCTTAATGGTTGTATCTGGAATGAAACAATATTCTTTGCAAACTTTAGGCACAGTGTTTATGATGCTTGATTCATTCAGCGAAATTATTTTATCGCAATCACCACGAGCATAAACGGTTTTAGGCAGTATTCTGAAATTTGTAATAGATATACTCCTGCCTTGTATAATTTTATGTTCATGTTGTTCAATTATGTGCGTAGGTATACTTAATGTTATAGTCATCATTCCATTCTCATTTGTCAAATTAGCCCGTAATATTCAACGGACTTTGTTTGTTTTGTCAAGAAATGTGCTATATACGACCATTATGTCTCCAACAAATAATTGTCCAATAATACAACTGATCAAGTATTCAATTGATACTTTAACTAGAGGTAGTTTTTTTTTCCTATATAAATTGCTTATTTTGATACTTGTATAAACATTTCTATAATGCTATGTTTTTTTATAAATTGTAGAACTATAAATAAATTACAGTATAAGATTGCATGTGCATACCTTTTCACTACATATGCATACCTTTTTACTGCATCATTTTGTAAGATGCTTGATTCTCCTCTTGTTGGTTCTATTTGACTTGTACTAAAAATAGTAATTGCATATTTCAATACGATTCGAATATTATCATATGTATTTTGCATAAGAAATAACTGAAGAGTTTATGATAAGTAAACTATACATATATTGATATTATCATATGTATCTTGCATAAGCAATAAATGAAGAGTTTATGATAACTAACCTATACATATATTGTTGTTTGGTTGCCTGAAGGGACTGGCTACTAGTGGTTTTTTTACCTGTCCAACATTTTCTAATTTATATAGATTTAGTTGTACATATGTGTATTAGTCAATTGTAAAAAGATAGTGGATATATAGTGAGCATTAAAATTGTAAATTTAGAATCTGGGCATATTTGTATAGTTGTCATAAACATGCCTCTTTAAACTCTGTGATTGGCTTGCATCCTCTACTTGACTCATGTTTTCTATATCTTGAGTAGTTATCCTGTTGCAATTACGCAATTACTATTCTAAATAGCTATACAAAATCTTTTAATTGCAAGAATGTAAGTAATTTGTAACTAGCAAAATTGAAATATAAAAAAATGATGGAGATGATTATGGGCATACTCTTTGGTAGCTTCTTGTTAAATTTTCTCTTTGGTGTGGTCAATCTATTTTCCTTGTTCTTGACTTTTTTGACTTTTTCCTTTTTCTTGACTTTTTTGACTTGTTTGTTCTTTTGATTTTTCATCAACTCCCCTATTGTTATAAAATAGCAACATATATTTAGTTCAATTTCAAAAACCATATAAAAGGAAAAAGTGAACAAGAATATAAAAACCATATAAAAGAAAAAGCAAGAAGTACATATACTTTCTTCTTTCATGCTCCATGTTGTTGATCTTAAGTTTCTCATCTGTTTTTGTTCAATTGAAAAGGGTTTTATTGGTAGAATCTGCATTCAAAATTTGCAATTTTGTAACATGTTTCATATGTACATCGTAGCTGAAGAACAAGAGATATTGTATCATGATCAGACCAATATGTCTCTAATATGAAAATTATGTATTGTATATTAGTTACATTTGACCACACATGGTCAATGAATGATTTATGCATGCTATTAGTTTTGTTGATAAGAAAATGGAGATTGTAATTTTTCATGTAGCTTTCCAGCTCTTTTGTTTTCTGATTGCATTGTAACATATCAATATTAAAGTCCCCCAATATAATTGTGATATCATTTAAATCTATATGACATAAAGCTTTTGCAATGACATTCAAAATATTTTTCAAATTTGCATGTGGTGATGCATATATATTGAGTATTGCAATTTGTGATCCATAAACTATTATTTTTTCCAACAATGCTTCTACAAGATGCTCTTCAAAGTGGATGTGTTCAAGAATAGTTATATGTTTTGTATCAGTATCATTAGTCCATGCTTAATGCAACTTGAGATGCAATTGAAATTTGCGAAGTACTCGTTTTCATAGACATGGACATATATGTTTCTTGTAAGCATAAGATGTCAGATTGCATTGTGTCATAATCACTGCATATGTCATTAAGATGTGCATGAAGATTACGAGTGTTTAGTGAAAGAATAGAGATGGATCACAATGATTTTATTGATGAATAGTCATATTCTAATTGCCATTTTGCAGTGCTTTGCAAACATTGCATTTCACAATTTAATTTTTGCTTAACCTTGAAATTGTTGTTTGTCAGAGCATTTAGCAAATACGACGACTCTATGTTTCTTACACGTGATAGAGTTGTGTATACTAGGCCATGCACTTGTATTCTAGTAGGGTCAAATGAAAGTCTATCCAAGGTTAAACCCTGTGACCTATGTATTGTGCATGCACATGAAAGTTGAATTGGGAATTGTTTATGTATCTTCAGATGAGCCATGTTTGGTGACATAGGCATTGCTTTTGATATTCGTAATATTGGTATCCAATCATGTGCTATGTCTGAAGTATACAAATAAGCTAGTTTTCTATATTTTCTATGACCAATATTAGGGTCATGAAACTTAATCCATAGAACATCAACTTTATCTGTATGAGTATATGATTTGACTATTCCATCTGCACCATTTACTAGTCCATCTTGTGCATCATAATTGCAAGCATACATTTCAATTAGCATGTTCAATTTTATTACAAGTTGTGAAGACAAATTATTTGTATGTTGATGCCTTGGAACATTGCCATTGTTCTCTTCAATTTCGTCAATTGCATTGATTAAAATTTCATTACCAGGCATGAGTGTTAACATTTTCTTGTTATGCATTACAACATCTTTGTTTTTGTAAAATAAATAGGGAAATGTTGGATCATTTGGTACAGGGCGCATGCAAGTTGTATTAATAAATGTTATATCATCACATGTTTTACTATTTGTTCGCATTCTGTTTAAAATTGATATAAATATCTCATCTGTTTGTCGCATTGTCATATGCAATTGGAAGCACTTGACATTATCCTTCCAAAAATCATGTGTTATTGTTTGATCATTGATTCTTGGTTGTTCAAAAATTAGCGATTCTTGAATAGGTTGTGCTTGGTAGAAATCACCACAAAATACCATGTCAATGTTTCCGAAGTATTTGGTTTGGACATGTTTTATGTTTCTGAGTCTATTGTCAATAGAATATAAGAACCGACTACCAATCATAGAGGCTTCATCTATGAAATCTAGTTGCAGTTATTGATATAGCTTTGATAAGTTATCTAATACTTTGCTAAGTGGCAAGAATTGAGACTTGTTAAAAGGCATTAGCAATGCAGAATGTATTGTTGTTCCACCTGCATTATATGCATCTTTTCTTGTATATGTTAATATTAGACCCTTTGGTTTCATAGGATCAATTGTGTTCTGTGAATCATATATTCGTATAAGAATTTGGAAAATTTCTTTCATTGTCAGTGTTTTGCCTACCCCTGCTCCACCTGTACTAAATAGGTAAGTTGGTTCATTGACGTTTCTTCCTTTTTTTATTCCAACATCTTTTACAATTGCTTGTTGCTCTCTGTTCAACATTCTTTTGAGTTTGTAATACTCATTATTTTCCATTAAAAAATGGATGATCAGTTAGTTGAAATCCAATATTGATTCTTTTTTGCATCTCAAATTGTTTTGGAAATTGCGAGTCTGATTGCAAATCATATTCCTCACAATGGGAACTATTTTCTTTGTTTTTCATATTTATCTGATTGGTATTCATAGAACTATTTAGTTCATTTGTTGTAGTCTCTAAATCACCCCATGTTGGATTGATGTTATATGTAAATTTAGCTTCATTGGTGCGACTTGTTTTTTCATGTAATGTATATGAAACTTGCCATGTAGGGAAGTTTTGTTTCAATGCTTTTTCACATTTTTCAATTGGAACATATAACAATAATTTCTCTCTACAGAATTTTTCAACATCTTTATATTTTTTATATTTGAAAAATCGTGTAACATTTGGTTTTTTCCTTTTTGATATGCGCGTTCCATCTTTCTTGTAATTTGATACAAATTCTGCAAGGAAATTTTTGCTAATGGAGCATGGTCGTTTAATGTAGTAATCAATAATGGAATGACACATCACATCCTCTGAATCATCAAGTTCTTGTTTCAAGAGAATAGGTGGTTTAAGCATAAATGTGCATTCACCAACTAGAGATGTATTTATGAATATACATTCTCTTGAATTACAACTCAATGGCAATGAAAGTGTTATATGCACTTCTTGTTGAGCTGACATTTGCTGCAGATTAAGTAATGTATTTCCAAGTTTACGTATCATTTGCATAGCATCAATTTCATTTCTCTCGTGCTCTTTGCATATCCTTCTAAATGCATTTGTCACGGAATTGTCAATTTTGGTCATATAAACTACAATATGATGTTGCAACATATACATTTAGCACAAATTGTGTGTTTGTATTTGCATTCCATATAGCAGGAATATCCTTTGCAAAACTGTTGTTCCAAATGTGAGAAGGTTTTAGTTTCAGAAAATTTGTTGGTTGTTTTACTTTACATTGTAATAATTGTATGTACTCATCTTCTGTTACTCCTATTTCAGTCAAGAAGTTGTCATGGGTTATTGAATCATTGTAATTTGTTTGTTCCAAGAATGCCAAAAGTAATAATGCTATGTCTGTGAGTTTTTTTATTTTTTACACTAATCGGTTCAATGATCATTGTTGATTTCATTGGTGGCATGGGGAAGTTGTATCTACAATTTGAATTTTTTTCCTTTTAACAACTTCTTGTATGGTGATGTTTATGGAATTTAGCAATATCTGGCTCCAAATGGTCTGTATCACAAGTTATGTAATTATCGAGAAAGTTTTCAATATTTCAATTGCTTTACTTTCCATATATTGGAGCATTTTATATCCATAACAGTCCATGTTCATGTTCAATACCTCTATTTTGAAACTTTGTTATGAAATAGTAGCCAAATATTTTCCCGAAGAATGTTCTATCGTGACATATCATTCGTTTTACAACATTAGTTATGTGTCTATAGTATTGACTACATGTGACTGGATATTTTCTTATAAGATAATCAATGTCGTCATCTTCTAATGTATCAGTATCATTTTTACTTGCTTTATTTTTAAAAAATCTGACCAATGTATCTACTAATGGTTTCCATCGATGTTTTGCACTTGTAAATGTCACAAAGAAAGTTGGAGGTCCCAATTTCTGTATTATTGCAAATATGTTTTTTTTAATTTGTTCCAAATGGTCAAGATAGATGCGAATGTTTTTTAAATCTATGTATCCAATATTAGATTTCAATCAATTTTCCAAATTTTCTCGATACTTGACATCTTTTGCTAATATTTTTCTTCCTCTTAGTTTCCCTTTTCTTATTCGTACCCATATGCAAGAGAGTACTTTATCAATAATTATTCGCATTGTCTTGAAAAAAAAATTTGTTGTGTGATATGAGAAGTCACCACTTGCTTGTAACAATTCCCATTTCACTATTTTTTGGTAGCTAAATCTATTTGTGATGTCATCATCACATGCATCACCATAGAATAATGTTGGAAAGTTCATTTCTTCTGCATGTTTGTCCTTGAAAACCCCAAGTGGTCATTTTCCTTCAGTAGGTGCAACTTCAATAATCTTGTCTTGCAAATCATATATGTTTTGTGACTCTATTAATCCATGTATCAATGTTTCAGTAGGTGGTTCATTGTTTGCATCACTATTTGTATCACTTCCACTATCACTATTTGCATTTTGTATGATGCTTTCATTATTTTCTTGTAAAAGATGGGTCCAATTCTCATTTACACAAATGTTCTCATCCTTATATAGACTTCTAGAACATAATTCATTCAATGATTTCATGACAATAATTGGACGCACTTTACCTGTTTGATATGCATTTTTGTATTGTAATAGTCTTTTCAATGCAACTGTAATTGTCATCATATCACTTAGATATTGCGGCAATTATTTTTGCACAATGTCCATATGAAATGGTACATTGATAATTGATCCTGTTAAGCCAATTTGTTATCGTTTATATCCCCATTGTCTTATTTGTGAAAATGAAATTCTTAGAGACACAATTCTTTCTTCTAAATCTAAAAGCACTTTTACAGCTGGTAATGGAGTGTTACGTCTTATTTATTCAGGTGTTTCAAATTGTGGAACCTTTCCATTTTGAAGTGCTCTTTTGCAAGCAACACATATGTTTTCACTTCTAAAGGTCCTATTTTTCAATGTCAAATTTATATTCTTTTCTCGCAAATATGTAGTGAAGCATGTCTTATTTTTTTCAAAATGCAATTTGGTGCAAACTGCACATGTATTTCTAGGTGTGTCTTGGACTTGCTTCATAAAGATGTATTTTGCATCTTTTTTTCTTGGACAAATTTGTTTTTTTATTATACCTTTTTAATCGTTTCCTAAATTGCGAAGTCTTTGTTTTAATCCAAGAAGTGCCATTCGTGTCTTCTCAATAGATGATGTTTTTTTTATATGCAATTTGTATAGTGTCATCATGTATGTTGGCTTCAGAAACATTAATGAATATTTCATTGCATTTACTTCTTGTATGCATGTATTGTTTTATTTTGTGATAATTAAGCCTACGACACTTGGTTGGACTGCTATCTTGTGAATCAGATACTATCTCATAAATAGATTGCTTTGTTTCTAGTAGACGCTTATGAGGCAATATGTTTTGATTGTTGCATATGTCATTGCATTTATCTCTTGTACATATGAATTGTTAAATTTTGTGATAATTAAGTCTAGGACACTTAGTTGGACTAATATCTTGCGAATCAGATCCTATCTCAGAAATAAATTTCTTTGTTTCTAGTAAACGCCTATGAGGCAATATGTTATCTTTATTGCATATGTCATTGCATTTGCCTCTTGTATATATGAATTGCTTCATATCACTAGATTTTCCTCTTGTACGTATGAATTTCTTCATTTTGTGATAATTAAGCCTAAGACACTTAGTTGGACTAATATCTTGCGAATCAGATCCTATCTCAGAATTAGATTGCTTTGTTTCTAGTAAACGCTTATGAGGCAATATGTTATCATTATTGCATATGTCACTGCATTTGCCTCTTGTATATATGAATTGTTTCATATCACTAGATTTACCTCTTGTACGTATGAATTGCTTCATTTTGTGATAATTATTCTTATGACACTTAGTTGGACACAATTGTTGTAAATGAGATGATATCTCAAATTCAACATCATTATTGAAATGTACTTGAAAATGCATGTCAAATTTTTCATTAGAATTTGTAGATTTTTCTACTACAACATATTGCAAAATGTTATCATGATCATATTGTTTTTGTATCATTGGATCATAATGGATGTGTAATGTATCTGTTTTGAATGACATGATATTAACAACACGATTGAATCTCGAATGAACATAATTTTAATTGACAAAGTTACTAGTTACAGAGGACCACAACTAGATGTTCACTTTGAATATGATAGATATCCATTGCAAACATAATGGTCCACCCTCTATTTTCCCTTTTTCATATGGCATTGCCATATTTATCAGATATTGTTTCCAGTTCCTTTTCATTGTATATTGTATCACATCAACTATTAGATAATGTTCTAAACAATGCAATGCTTATTGATTTCTATGCATAAGTGCATTGCAAAAATATTGGACAATATAAAGTCGTAAACATTGTAAATCAAATTATGTTGCTACTAAATAGAAAATTTCATTAAACAAGTTGTCGCCGCAATTAGATGTTATTTGTTTTTCCATCACTAATTCATCTAAAATCATATTACATGCAATATGCATCCAATGGTTTTGAATATCTTTGCAAAAAGATGACAAATAAATACTAGATTGTTCAGAAATGCATATTGGGAACTTTTGGTAAAGCAATGGTTCATAATGACCACTAATACGATTTGCATCATGGAAGAGAATACAATATGGAATTGTATTTTCATGTTGATTAAAAAGAAAATATCTTGTCTTTCTTGTTAATGACCAAATTCCAATTGATATATTTATCCATTTAGCTAACCAACATATGCAAAATGTATCCCCCCATAGCCCTCGTTAAAATTCCTTTATATTTGTAGATGCAGAACAATGCATTTTACAAAGATGTATCAATATCAGTAATTCCATGTAACTCATACAAAAAATCAGATGCTAGTTCATATTTACATGACTCTACTGCTTCAACATCGTCATTGTTTAAGAAAAATAGAAAATGTTTTATTAATGCATTTCGCAATTGATTCGAAGTATAACGAAAATGTAGAAGCACTTCAAATGAGTTAAACAAACAATCTTCTATAGTATATGAAAATGCATCTAATATAAACAGACCGTTGCTTTTTAATATACAATCAATGTTATCGGATACAATGCATTGTAATTGTCAACATCTATTACTTCTTCCATCATTTCCAAGTACTTATCAGAGTTTACCTGTGCAATTGTCTTTGTAGAAACTCAATTACCTTAGCAAATTCTTCTATTGCTCCTATCTACAGATTTCCAAAGAAGATTCATGAAATCGGGAAACAATAAAGATGACTATTTCCAACAAAATAAATGCATTAAAAGAACACATATCTATGATGCCAAGACCCTAGACAAAGGATAAAGCTTACAAATCTAAAAAGAATAACTTTATGGTACATATTAAACAAGAAGTTTGCAAGTACTTAACTAGTGTAGAGCACCATGTCACAAAAACAATACACATATTATGATGCATAGATATGTAGTTTAATTTTTACATTGTCCAAATAAAGTTAAACAAATTAACCTACATTCTAAATGGTATGAGAATAAAAGAAATTACAATGTCTAAATAAAGTTATACGCCAGTGAACCAGGAAATGGTCGAACATAATTGAACCTCAATCTTCAATGTTGTTATATCTGGTATTTACTAAACTCAATGACATTACATTGGCTTCTGATTTCAGTAGAAATTCCAATACTTGAATTGGGCATAGTTAAATTGCGTTGAGCTATCACAATCTATGCATGTCTAAGGTTCAATTTATGTTAGGACAAGAATGTACATTCTTCCATTAGGCAATTCATGAAATATATTCCAAGACCTATAATGTTCATTCCATCTTACTGCCATGCCTGACTAAATTAGAATTTGCACAAGTTATTGAAGATAAATGTATTTGCAAGGGGGCATGCAAATGCATTGTATTCAGGATGATAGAAGAGATCAGAATCATGATCTCTCGTAGAATTCCTAGAACTCTAAAGAGAGTATTTGATTCTTTGTGTCTACTCCCATCTCTCAGTTGCCTCAGAAATGGCTATCATGGCTGCAACCATGGCCTGCTGCATGTGGAGGGCCAGAGATTGACAGAGTGTGAGTCCATGGTGCAATCCCCTGCTACAATATATGAAATGCCTAACTTTTTTCAGGAATCCCCCATTTTAAATGAGCATAATTGCATCTACATTACAGTGCATGAAGCAAAGAATTATGTCTGGAAAAAGATGTTGATCAGATCTTTGAAGTCTAAAGATAAGGAAGATAGGGAAATCAGAATCACATGTGTATTTTATTACTATCAGTCATGAACTTGGTTGGAGAAAATTTTCTATGGTTTGGAAAATGATTTTTTTGGAGATAGCATTCATTGTATCAGGTAGTGCAATGGCAGGATTTTTGGATGTAAAGGCTTTTGGGCATAAAGGTTTTTGGGTATACAGTGCTCTACAAGCACTAGTTTGGATGAAGTGGGAAGTTGGCAGTTGTCTTATCAGTGAGTATTCGCAGGAATTTGGTTTCAGTGAGTCTAGAGCAGAACATGGTTGCATGTACATCAATGAACATTTAACTTTACTGTTGTTCTAAAAGGGGAAAACTATTTCTTCTTTTTCAAATATTTATGACTAACATAATAACCCAGGAAAAATTGCAGGCTGAGCCATGCAACAACTTATTGCAGGTGGTGAAAACTATAGCCTGGGACTAATAATAACTTCATGACAGTAAATTATTCAGAACAGTAAATGATATATCAATTTCAGCAGTAATGAATTCGTATGATGCGCATCCCCAATTCAGCTGTCATTATCTCCTCTTATATATAGGCCCCAAGCCTATAGTTCTATATATTAGATGAGTAGCCATATGCATTTGTTTCCAAAATGTTGCCACTGTATATTCTGGACTTGATAAAGAGGTTAATTCATTGCTATAGGCCTTTCGTATTTTTGAACAAGAATAAATATATACTTCTGAAAATGCACATATCAACCTTCTAAATTTTGGATCCATGAATTCTGAACAATGCTACACAGTGTTTTAAGATCCTTGTCTTGGATTATAAGTTCTGAAAATTCAAATCATCTTAATCTTATAGTCTTTTCATGATTGTCTTTGCATTTGTAGCTAGGTTGTGGATTTGTAATTTTCTCAAATGAGACCTTCATATAGCCTTGTTTCTTGTTGTGTTTTATTTTTGTTTCTTAAACCAAAGATAGAAGAGGTAATTCTTACTACTAAGTGGATTCCATGAACGGATGATGAGAGTACTTGATATTCAAGCTTCGTTTTTATCCTTATTCATCATATCTTTGGAACTATGTTATAAAATCATAACGGAGCCCGTTGATTCTCCAAAATAGTTATAGTTTGAGAGCCAGCACAGGATTCGAGCAAGAATGAAGAGGAGTAGACTAGGAATCCACCTCGGTCTTGTTGCTTTAGGGTTGAAAAATTGGCCTAGATATGCCATCTTCAGATCCTGCCTCTCAAACTTCTCGAGTTTGAATATCTTTGGTGATTATCATTGCACATAACGCAGAAGAAGGACAGAACAATATACATACATATATATATATATAAGGTTTGATGTCAGTAGGACATGGGAATGAGGTTGAAATAGAATTGATAGATTCACTACGCTCAGCTAAGAGAAGCTAAAGAGAGGGTGAAAGAAAGCTAATAAGGGAATAGATTATGCAGTGGGATAATGGAAACACATACATCTTCAAGAATCTCAGAAAAATTGAATTGTTAAGTTTAGCAATGCATTTTTCTTGTCCTTTAGCAGTTTCCTGGGTCATAGGAAGCAGATGCAAAATTCCCAAAGTCTCTTCACAAGTCCTGAACTTTTCGTTGTCAATCTCTTCGCAGCAAGAGGAGTTGATCAGAGAAACCAGAACATGACTTGCAGCAAACCCAACGATGCACCGTATGTTTTTGTGACTCTCCTACACAAGGCACCGTAATTTCTTCAGTGCATCGATATGGGGCACCCGAAGTATGAAGGCCACCTCCACTTCCAAAAAATATTGCGCTGAATTCATGGCAAGAATGACACAACCCAATTATTTATTATTGAATTCACAGATGAGGATCGTGTCAATTCACAGAGATAACCAATTTCCCAAATCTATTAGACAGAAGGACGTGCTCAGGTACTCATAACGCATAGAAATTTGGAGGTTAGAATGCCCACCTGAGTTAAAGAGAAGCACTGACTTTCCAAATCATGTCACTGAAGGCAGTGTCGTCAAATTAAAAGGTTGGCTTCAATCTAAAATCCGTGGTTGGGTTATAAGTCAACGCAATCAGTCTGGCGACTCGTGTCCCGTCTCTCAATGTCAAAGAAATTAGATTCTCTCCATGGTGGTTCTACGATTTACTTGTGTTGTCAAGATCTCGTTCGTTTGTCAAAGTTGCAATAATGGCTTTGAATCTTTCAATCCAACCCGTAGGGTACGCTAGTATTGACTTACACGAAAACTAATAACAAATTAACGTAGGCAAAGTTTTCTAGAAATAAAGAAAGTATTTTTAATGTCCATGAAGCTAAAAATAGCTTATGGGACAGATTGCTTCTCCATTTGGCTCTTGTATTTGGCCATTTTCCTATGAAATTTAACAATAACCGCTCCCAACTTATCGACAAACTCTTCGCTGAATAGATTATCCCAAGAACTAGATGCCAGAATACTTGCATATTTTTCCCCACTGTCTTTGAAGGCCTCACATTCTAAAATGAAATGCTTTTCTGTTTCCACTTTTCCGGAAGAGCAAAAAATACATACTATTTCCTCCCACATTTATTTTTGCCTTTTCCAGCGCCCTGTTTCACAACAAAGTTAATGAAAATTAGTCCTTAATTGAGCAATAAGAATTTTAGATCTCCAAGAAATATTAGCCCCTATGTACGCCTTTTGTTGATGGTTATGCATGGGGTTAAACTCTTCAATGTAGTACTTTTTCTTTCTCCCTAGCTCTTTCTCCCAAGTACGTTTGTGGAACTTATCCATAACAAAAGTTTTTATCTCTTTCTTGTTTGTAGGACACATGCTCAAGAAAATACCCCATTTACTAAACCATTTTTTATTTCGCTGCATCCAAGTCTTCTTTCTTTTGCACAATCTATCAATAAACACAACCTTAGGCCATCTACCCTCTTCTATTTGCTCAATTTTTTTTAGATACATTATGACTCGCACCATAGCAATTGCTTCAATAGGAGCAGCCCTCGTTTCACTTAGCAGGATAGCATAAGGAACTGCACTTTTAATTTTGAATTTGTTTGTAATCAAACGCTTCTGAATTTTCTCAATTTGTTTCCACTGCATCCTGGTTGTGTTGCTGGCCCACAGTACGCAACCGTAGAGAATCACCGAAATCACTAGAAGCCCAAAAAGAGTTAGAGTGGTTTTCCAGTCCCATAGCTCTGCCTCTCTACACCTATTTTGAAGAGCATAAAATTATTTCCAACCCCATAAAGTTCTTTTCTTTCTACAACCATCCCAACTTAAATTTCTGTTGAAGTCAATTCCGAGGTATTTGTAATCTGCAACTTCTTCCAGAATGTTTCCTTCAAAATAGAACTTATGCTGGTTATGCTTTCTTTTGTTAGAGAAAACCACTACGTTCGTTTTGCTAATATTGACTTGCATCCCAACCCTTCTACAAAAAAGCTCAAGGGAACGTAAGTGCTCTTGCAAACCAAGAGCCGATTTAGCAATCAATATAAGGTCATTTGCGTACAAAAGAAGCCTTATAATGAAATTTCCCAAATGGATACCGTCACCCCCTTGTGAATTTAGCCACTCTTCAAGCTTGTCAATATATAACCCAAAAAGGGTAGGAGACAATGGGCAATCTTGCTTGACCCCGATACCACTTATAAAACTTTCAGAAATGCCTATTGAACTTATAATTTTGACTTTCACCTCTTCATACAGCCTATGCATAGCTACTCTCAAATGCTTGGGAAACCCGAGTTCCTCCATTCTGCCCCATAGCTTATCCCTAGGAACCGTGTCAAAGGATTTTCTGAAATCAACAAAGCAACAAAAAACTTCTTCATTTTTTTCCAAAACTTTTTCAATCATGTGCCTTAAAGTTATACAATGATCAACTGTGGAATGTTTAGGTCTAAAACATGTTTTCCCTTTAGCACGTTTATCTCTTTCTTCTGCCCACTTGCTGATTTTATTTTCCAACATACTTCCAAATAACTTTGCAAAGAAGGGGTTTATCATTATGGTTCTATAATTGGAGGGATTATTCACATCACCACTCTTGAAAAGAGGTATAGCCATACTAGTTGTCCAATCTGTGGGGAACCCCTGCTGTATGATGTTGTTGTAAATTTTTGTGATGTGAGGTGAAAGAATTTTTAAGCCCCACTTTAGATACTCTGCTTGGAGTTCATGTAAGTCTTTTTCTTTCCCAGCGCCCAACTTCTTGATACCCATCTCTACCTCTTGCACCGTGAAGAGTTTTGTGTCTGTGTTGACTAAGGGAGGAGGTTCAACCTTGGGATCCTGCTCATAAATTTCTCTTGCATATTCAAACCATTTAGAAGCTGTAATGTTGTTTTTATTTTGCACCTTTTCGGTTGGAGCTCCTTCCAGAATAATTTGGGGTTATTTTTCCCAAGGAAGATTAGATCTTCTCTCCTTGAAACCATGAAATCAGCCTTTTTCTTTCTTACTATCTTCTTGTAAGGTTTGAGCTTTATGTTATCTGTGTCTAATTCCTTCCACCTTCTCCTTTCCTTTTTGCATTCCTTGTCAAACCAAGCATTAACCGGAAAGCAATTTGTTTCAGTCTTCTTAATTTTTGTTCTTTTGCACTCAGAAAGTGCGCTTTGAATTAAATGTGTTAATCTGTGACTATGAAGGCCATGAAATGAGGTTTCCTCCTCCTTGAAGAGCCTCTATAGCATTATTTTGAAGGTATTACAATTCTCTGGTGTCAAAAGAATTCTGCCCTTTGGGGGATTTTGTTGAACACACTGAGTTTTTGACCCTAATTGCTTCTTTCCAATCCAAGAGAAACTTAGATAAATTGGCTTGTGATCTGGTTTTAAGTCCCAAATTTGATCTCCAATGAACAATTCCTCCATTTTCTCACACAAACTATGCAATAAAATTACATAATGTACTACACTTGCTCCATTGTAAGTATTGCAAGTGAAATTACCAGACTTTTCCCATCTAGTCAAGCCATTACAAATGAATAAATTGAAATCCCCACATAGTGTAAGCAATTGTTCTCCAAAGAGATTGCAGCCTTTATTCTCTGAAATTTGTTCCCACTAATGATTACTCTCTTCTGTAAGCCAGATAGGTTCACTATCTTCTTTACAACAAAGAATGCTAGCTTGTTCACCTACAGTTCTAGCATTGAAATCCCCCACTATAAGGACTTCACCTAGCTGAGAATATATTGCAATATCTGTTTTTAGGGCTGCAAAGGGCTTTTTGTGGTCAAGCCCTCTACTTTTGTAGATTTTTGAAACTTGTGGCGCAAAATAGTATGCTGCGATTTTGATGTGATTTCCATTTTCTGATATTTTAAGCCAGACAAATTGCTTATTTTGGTCTTCTTTTTCTAGCTGAATGAAACAACCTTCTTTTTCTCTTACTAATACCATGATACCCCCTACGCCCTTTACCATTCCATGTTGCCTTGTTTCACACTGTTATCTTCCAATACCATTCAAACAAAGGTGTCTTGCACCCTTCATGCTCATGTGTTTCTATGAGGAAAATTATGTCTCTACCTTCCACAATAGGCCCTAACCCAGGTCCTTGTCTCCATGGGTAACCCCTGCAGTTCCAACAAACTAATCTTAAGGAAACCTGGGTATGACTTGATTGCTATTTGTTTTGACATGCAAGACTCACAGTTGAGTCTTTCTCCCTGCTTTCCCATATTGACCTTGCTTCCTCATTTCTTGCTGAATAGTTTGTTGCCTCTTCTTTGTTATCGTTTTGTTGCCTTGTTTTGGAAGGAGGTCCAAATTGTGCTATCACAAATTTACCTTTATAAATCCATTCTCTTTTTCCCTCATCTCTTGCTTCCCTAACTTTTTTCATTTTGTCCCTCCTTTCCTTTTGTTGTCTTACAGTTAAATCTTCTTCTAGAAAAAACTGAGAACCCCTTAAGAGCTGCTTCTTGCTTATAATGATATCTTTATCACGCAAGTTGGGCATGATGAATTTTATGGGCCTGGCTCTCTCACCGTTAAGCTTACCTACTCTCCATGCTTAACATATTTGTCCTTGCCATTGGAGCTTGTCTTTCAAGAAGTCTCTTTCAAGGTCAAGAGTACATTCATTTTTCCCATAATCTTTCACCACTTTAATAATTATGTTTGTCGATCTATCTTGTCTTTCCTTGCTTTCTCTATCTTGCATGTTGTTAACCTGAATGTTTGTTTCTCCTTCCCTCTTAGCAGAATTGCTAATAACTTGAGCCTATGTTTTGGAGAGTTTTGCGGAATCTCCTTTCCTCTCTTCTCTTGATGTCTCTTCATTGTTGTCTATTTGGGCCACTGCTTTCCCCTTATCTTGGGATGGCTTCGAATTCATCACCTATGTATTCTCCATTGCAAATTTCTTCATGTTTTGCACCTCCTCTTTCATGCGTTGCCATTCTGTTTTCCCTATTTGGAGAGCTTCCTACAGCAATGACACTTGCTCCTTTAGAACTTTGTTTCTTTCTGATAAAGCCTGGTTTTCCTCTGTTATTATTTGGATTGTACAATCTCTTTCCAGCTCTTTAGCTTCTACTACTTCCAACCTCTCTTTTACATTTAAGATTTCTTTCACATAAATATCAGATGACCAAGTGAGAGGTGTGGATGTGGGACTATATAAGGCATAATCATCGATGACTTTTCCTTTTCCTTTGGACTTTTTCCACAGGCTTGCAAAGAGGACTTGTTTGAATGTTGTTTCTTGCGAATAGTACTTTCCCTTTGAGACATTTTTTTCCTTGTCTATTCCCATTTTAGATGAGCTAGTCTTCATTTTAAAATGCCCTGATATTGTTTGGCATTGACCCAAACCCACTTCCCATTTTTGGATGATGAGGCAATTTTCACTTGCCCTATATCATTTGTTTCCACTAGTTCTAAAGTTTCTTGTCCCATTATCATGATGATATTAAGGGAAATCAAAGTCTCTTCCCAAAACTAACCCTTTGTTTTATGCTTAACCCTTCAATATCTGTTGGTCTAACCACTGAAAACTCGCTGCTCTACCCTTGCTGCTCTGCCCACTGTCCCTGTCCTCTGTGTTGCTCTCTCCACTATCCGCTATTGTCCTTTGTGCTACTTTTGTGGTGCTTTGAATAACCTCTCTCTCAAACCATCTCTGAAGAACCTCTCTTAAACTTGCAACCATGAAGGCAATACAACACAATCTCCATTTAATACCACCTACTGCAATTCAGCAACTCTCAACACTCCTCCGCTGGGATCAAGTTTTTTTTCTTATCTGGCTTCAATTTAAGTGATTATACGGTTTCAATTTAAGTGCTTATGTGAGTGGAAAAAAATGCCCTCTAAAATTTGTCATTGTGTGAAGAATGATCTCAGTTTCTGATTCCTGGCATTAAAATTAATTAATGAATATCTTCAGGGCTTTTAATCTTTCCCTCCCTAGTAAAACCACTTGGTGGGAATCCGTTTGGTCTTTTCATAATTTAATTAATCTTCAAGGATCCTTCCACAAAATCTATAGCGTATGATTATTGAGAATTTATTCTTCCAAAACTAGAGACAAAGATATAGGACAATTTCAAGAAAATCTGGAAAGAGATTCGAGGAAGGGCTCTATAGAAATGACAGGTAGGATGGAATTGAATGAAACATAGCTTTATTTCCAATTCCAAACATATTTTTCACAAAGGCTTAAGGTCTTTCTATTTGTGTGTTCAGTAACCTTGCCTTGGTTCAGTAACCTTCCGGGATAGGCATGGTCAAGGCTTGCTTCAATACTTCTAAATCCCCATGGCTGAAACCGCTTTCCTAAGTAGGAGGCAAGTTCTATTCATTTCTTAATGAGGGACCGCAATGACCTATATTTACATGTACCTATATTACCTATATATTTTCTCTCCACCAATTTTCTAGTACCACGCATATAGATTGATCGGTGAGAGCTTCTCGAATAAGGATTTACCGATTGGATTTGTGAAGAAAATTATGAAAGTCATGTTCCAACATACACATTTCCAATGTACTCCACTTTTGCACCAATTAAAGATGCTGAATTTCCGAATTATCATGTAACTAGTCCTCATTAGATGAATTACCTGGCCAAAAGACTAGGATGAGTCATGTATTTTGCAGTGCACAATGTTATAGCTCATCAATATCTGCTATAGAGGATATAAAATTTTCCTCTTGACCATGCAAGATAAACCTAATTTACATAATACTTGCATAATAGTTTATAAGTAAATCCAGTACTTGGGGACGAGAACCTGGGAAGGGTTCGAGAACCTGGGAAGGGTTCGAGAACCCCACCCCCAGTTTCGCGAACCTGTGCAACATATTTTATAAGTTATAACTAGTTTTTTAGCAATTGATTACTATGAGAATTAAATTGTTGTAAATAGAAACGAATTATTTCATTAATTGCACTTTTTTGGGTTGCAAATGATATTTTTTAGCTTCTTTATAGGTGGTTCTGTATGTTTCAAATGCACACCCTAAAGATATTGAAGCACTGCCTGGGGGTGTGGATGGTATGACAAAACTAGCTTATTTGCATGAACCAAGAGTTCTGCACAAAAGTCAACTAGATATGAACTTGATTAAATTTATGTGAGTGTTTTAGTTTCTTGAAAATGACTACTCTATTGAGCATTGTGTTTGAAATTTGAGTGGTTTGATTTTTTTCATAATAATTGGCTAAGTTATATTGATAAGAAAGTTCTGCAGAATTTTTCAACTAGATATAAACTTGATGAAATTTATGTGAGTTTTTTAGTTTCTTGAATGTGATTACTTTATTGAGCATCGTGTTTAAAATTTTTGAGCGGTTTGCTGAGACTTTTATTTTTTTAACAATAATTGGGTAACTTATATTGATAAGAAAACTACAGCTACAGCTGCAGCAGATGTTACATCACTGTATTATTAAAAAAAATCTCAAGCTAACTGCTCTACAAGCCATATGTAGTCTGACTACAAGCCCAAAACATGAATTGGCTTGATCCTTATACAAATTTTCCTAGTGTTCCTTAATACTGTAAACCCTAAAACATATCCCTAACTTTATAACTATTTTGAAATACAAAAACTAACAAAGAACATAACGACTCACAGTATCCTCCAAATGGTTGTTGGTTCACTTTCTTGGTTCATAGTTTCCACCTCCTTCTCAAATTATCCCATGGATGAGTAGGTTGCCATCCTTTCGTTAATGGACTAGTGACCTTTATGCAGATTCAGAGTCAAATTCCAAAGGAGAACACACTCGGCTTCTACATCTTCTAATTACTTCTTCAATTCTAGCAACAACCCCATATATTCTAAAAATTTTGAAATGAATGAAAAACTAACAAAGAGCATAATGATTAGCAGCACATGTGCTTGTTGGTTCAGTTTCCTAGTTCATAGTTTGGATATCCTTGTCAAATTGGTTCATAGAATCTTATCCCTTGAACTTTCCTCTAGATGAGTAGGAAAATGAAATATTATTTAGAATGATCTAGATTGTCTCCAAGGTCAGGTTGGGCAGCTTAAGATCATGTCATCCTAGAGAGGAATTTTTAGCCCAACCAAAGGCTATATATTATAGGACTTCGACCTCCTCTATGATAGAATGGAACAACACATCTCATATATAGATTTGCGGTCAAGAAAAGAAGTGTGAGGGTAAGTGAAACTTGTCTCATTACCCCCCAAGTTTTTGCCTTGATTTAAACAACCTATGGGCTAGGACTCTAGGGTCTTGTTAGTTGTGGCAAGGGCTAGGAAACAACCAATCAACTTTGATGAGGTTGTAGTATGGGTAAATGTGGGTTCTTGTAGAGGAGATAATAGTCCTTTCATGATTAAATTTGGATATTTCCAATAGTGTCTTCTGAATGATGTTTCTAGAAATATTTCAGAGTTCATCCCTACTACAAATGTGTTGGAGCATAAGTAAGGAGCAAAAAATCAGCTTAAGTAAGGAACAAAAAAATCAAAATCATATCAGTTTTACAACCATTTTTGTAGCCAACGCTTTCATATATTGACAGTGAATGACGAAAACATAGATCTTAATGATATATGATAGTGTCTCTTATGGTTAAACAGTGACATTTCACTACAGTAGGTAGGTTGTAGCTAGAGTGGAAAAATTTAGTGGCATAGGTGGTAGTGAGAATGAACAACGATGGGCATCAATGACAAATAGTGGCAGGAGTGGCAGAAGTGGATGTAATGTACAATTTGACCCCAATAAAATTTTGATTTTGGCTAAAAATTTCGACCAATCTACTAGAAATATTATCTATCTTACAAATGGGAAAGTTTTCTTAGAGATATTTGAAGAAGTATAGCTAAAATGTCAAAATTACCCATTTCTGGAAAGAATATTATTGATAAAGAATTAAAATAGAAATTTATACTAGTAAATCGATTATAAATTGGATAAATGCACTACTGCCTATTTACCATGGTGAGTTCTCCATAGAAGGATGACTTTTGTCTTTTGTAATCGAGAATTTATTCTCCCAAAACTAGAGACAGAGATATAGGTCAATTTCAAGAAAATCTGGAAAGAGATTCAAAGAAGATGTTATTGATATCATGGGTGTCTTCTCTATCATGACTAGAAGATTGAATCTATAAAGGAGTTTCAATTTATGATTATAGTGAGACCTTTATTTAATACATATTTGAAGCTTGACCAAGGTGGCATCTGCTCAAGGAAAATATGAAGCTAAAACAACAGTTTTCATTGACACATGGAAAACAGAGAATAGTTGATGCAGGGGCATTAGACACTAGCCAGCAATGTATGACTTTTGTCCACATGTTGTGGCTAGGGGGATTTGAAAACATTTGAATTGTTACAACTGGGTGTCAATACCTCAACTGATTGTATTATTTAGGTCAGTTAGAGTAGTAGAAGTCGAACAGTTAGTCTAGCTGTCATATTTCAATTAATTGAATTATTGTAATTAGGCTGTTGATTTTCTAAAACGGTCCTCGCAGAGGAATCGAGGAGCCACATTGTAATATGTATAAATTTTATTCTTTGGATGTAGAAAAAAAAAAAACGGAGAGGAGAAGAGAAGAGAGATTCTGCAATAAAATCTGTGCTCACAATTGCTTCCAATTAAATAGTTTCTATCCGCGTTTTCCATAGAGTCGTTTCGAATCCATGATTGTAAAGAGATTGTTTAATTGTGAGGTGATTGAACTCTGTGCATATGTATCTACTGGATCGAACTGTTGTATAGATTCTGCATGTCTCTGTCTATTGTTTCCCTCAATTTTCTCGAGTAGAGAAGCCTGTGAAAACCCATGGTCATTAACTATGTTTTAAAATAGTGGAAGTCCGCTTAATAAGGAGATAACCTTGCTTTATAGTTAATTTAACCCTGAACCAGGCCAGACCCGAGTTAAATGAATAAGAAGGCCAGCGCAACCCCGCATTAACCCTAGTCAACCACTATAGCAAAACCACGAGCGAATTTGCAGAGGCGGCTTGCCCATATCGCACCGCTTTTGCGGGTTGAGGCGGTATTTCCTGAACGCGAGCGATTCCATAGACCTGTTGATGCATGGCGAAGTGGACCCCCAGAAAACCACCGTTTAAACCGCGCCATCACACGTTAACATTCGTACCAGGATGCCGAGCGATATTGCCAAGAGCCGTTGATCTGGGAGAAGGCCATCGGATGGTGGTCACTTGCTGTAGATGCAAGAACGATAACCAAGGTGTGCGGACGATAAATGAGGTATGGTGCATGCGTTTGATTGGTTACTGATACATATATATAGGTGGGGCCGGAGCGAAAGCTCTATTATAAAGTTTTGTTTACAAAGCGTGGAGTATTAATATAAGTTCTGAAGGTTTAATATTGGTTATAAGGTGCAGGGATAATATATATATGCCAGGAATATAATATAACATTCGAAAGCTATGAATACATTTATTTGTCAATTTCTTTGAAATTGATAAATAAAATAGAAAGAAATAGACCACGTGGAGTAAAGAATGAGGTTTCAAAGGGAAGAGCTGACAGAGCCACGATGACGGTTGACCACCTCTCCTCAGGGCTGACTTTCAGCGTTGTTGCATTATTTGCGGTATCAGAGTTGTTGTTTTGAGTTGCTTTTGCAGAAGAGCTGACATGGAAATCTAAGTTGGTAGAGGTGCTGGCAGAAGGAGACATGTTGCCAATGCTGAGGTGTTGGGGATGTTGCAGAGGGTCAAAGCCAGAATGGATGCCATGGAGCGAAGACAGCCCAGAGATCCTGAAGACATCAGCGAACTTGAAACAGAAGAAGCTGAAGAAAATGTTGAGATTCCTCCTGACATGAGGCTCCTTAGAACTATTATGGGGTCTGCAGTTAAGCCCAGAATTGAAGTGTCGAGTTATGCAGGTGGACTGAATCCAGAGGAACTGGTGGATTGGATAAATGAAATGAATAAATGATTCGATTATGAAGAAATAAGCAAAGATAAAAGGGTCAATTTTGCAGTGACAAAGCTGAAAGGACATGTTGCACTTTGGTGGGATGGAGTGTAGGCAAAGAGGAGGAGAGTTGGCAAGCAACCTATCAAGAGCTGGACCAGAATGATGGCCAAATTGAAAGGTAAATTCTTGTCTAGTGATTACCAGCTGACATTGTATAAGCAAATGCAGAACCTGAGACAGAGGTTGCTGACAGTAAAAGAATACACAGAGGAATTCTACAAAGTAAGCATAAGGGCTGGGAAATTCCAAGATACACTAGAGAAGACTGCCAGATATGTGAATGGTCTCAAGCTGGAGATCCAAGATGAGATTGGTCACCTGTCTCCTAAGACAGTGGAAGAGGCCTATCAGATGGCCTTGAAAGCAGAGGAGAAACTCCCGAGGAAACAGTCTTCCAAGAAGAGAGGTACTTTCCGTGGAAAGGGAAGTCAGGGTGGTAGAGGAAAGCCTGCTACACCCAGGGATGGAGCTCACAGTAGCTCACCTCAGAATGCATCTGCATAGGATGATGCAAGGGGCAGAAGGGGTTCTTACAGAGGGAAAGGAAGAGGAGGCATAGACAGAGGCAGAGGTAGAGAATTAAGGTGTTATAGATGTCAGCAAGTGGGACATAAGCACTATGAGTGTCCAGAGAATGTGGGTGCTAGTCCAAGGAATGTTATTGTTACCCAGGCTAGAGAAGAGGCAGAAATTGAAGAAGAAATTCTTCCAGAGAGGGGAGAATCCTCAGTGGTAAATAAGGTCCATATCAGCCGCAGGTCACCTGTTCGTACAAAGGAAGACTGCTGAGTAGATGAAAAAAGTCTAAGGAAATGTCGCTACCAATGGATAGTAATTACACAAAAACTGTTCCCATCAAGGCATTAGAAAGTCAAGTTTGTTAAGGGAGTATCCAACCCCCGACAGGTGTCCTTGCCGCACAAAGGGCACCACCGTTGTAAAAGAGAGCAGGATAGAGCTGCAAATTGGCAAGTATAAAGATAATAACTTGTGATGTAATGCCCATGGATGTGTGTCATATATTGCTGGGTAGACCTTGGCAGTTTGACAGAGAAGCAGTGCATGATGGCAAGAAGAACACTTACAAGTTCTTCAAAGATGGGGTACATCATACATTGATACCCATGGAAGAAGGAGAGCCATCCAGTAGAGTGATTGATCCAAAGACCTTGTTGTTGAGCGGGAAGGAATATCTGCAGCAGATAGAAGAAGAAGAGGTAAGCTTTGCTTTAGTTTGCAAACCTAAAGTAGTTCTTACTTCTACAAATATTTCTGATTTACCAGTAGAGATACAAGAGATGTTAGATGATTACCGTGACATTGTTGTGGATGATTTACCTGATGAGCTGCCACCTGTGAGAAAGATCAGCCATCAGATAGATTTTATCCCTAGTTTAAATATGCCAAATAAGGCAATCTATAGAAGACTCCCAAGGAAAATGAGGAAATCAGGAGACAAGTACAGGAATTGGTGGACAAAGGACTGATCAGAGAAAGTCTGAGTCCATGTGCAGTACCAGCAGTATTGAGCCCAAATAAAGATGGAGGCTGGAGGATGTGTACTGATTCCAGAGCAATCAATAAGATCACCATCAGGGACAGATTCCCTTTGCCCAGAGTTGAGGACTTAATGGACTGTTTGAGTGGTGCTAAATATTTTTCAAAGATAGATTTAAAGAGTGGATATCATCAGATCAGAATAAGAGAGGGTGATGAGTGGAAGACTGCCTTTAAAACAAATGAAGGATTGTATGAATGGATGGTAATGCCTTTTGGGTTTTCAAATGCACCTAGCGCTTTTATGAGACTTATGAATGAAGTATTGAAAGAATTCATTGGTAAATTTTTGATAGTGTATCTGGATGATATATTAGTTTTCAACAGAACTAAAGAAGAACATTTGAGACATCTTAATCATGTCTTGAAGAAGATGCACCAAGAGAAACTGCTGATAAATTTGAATAAATGCTCATTCATGAAGGAAGAGTTGGTGTATTTGGGGTTTTTTGTTTCTGCAGAAGGATTGAAGATGGACTCAGAAAATGTTAAGGCAATTGTGGAGTGGCCTTCACCCAAGAATGTCTTTGAGGTAAGAAGTTTCCATGGACTTGCTAGTTTTTACAGAAAGTTTATAAGAAACTTCAATAAGATTAATGCACCCATAATTGAGACAATAAAGAAGAGCAAACAGCCATTTAAGTGGACTGCTGAAGCAGAAATAAACTTCAAACTTTTGAAGCAAAAGATAACAGAGAAGCCTGTTTTAATTCTGCTTGATTTTACTAAACCATTTCAAGTAAAATGTGATGCCAATGGGGAAGCCATTGGAGCTGTGTTGAGTCAGGATGATAGGCCTGTGGCATATTTCAGTGAGAAGCTGAATGACACCAGAAGAAAGTATTCATCTTATGATAAGGAATTCTATGCAATTGTCCAGGCACTGAAGAAATGGAGACATTACTTGATGTCCAGGGAATTTGTATTATATTCTGACAATCATGCTTTGCAGTATATTGTACAGCAGCCCAAGTTGAAACATAAGCATGCTAAATGGGTTGAGTATCTCCAAAGCTTTAATTTTTTTTTGAAACATATAAGTGGCCAAGCCGTTAACAAAGTAGTCAAGTGCTTTGGAGTAGAGGCAAGTGCACATGTTTGCTCACAGTCCTCAAGTAATAATAGGATTTGATTTTCTCAAAGAATTGTATAAAACAGATCTAGATTTTAAGGAAGCATTTGAGGCATGTAGTAACCCTATTTTAACATATAGAAGCCAGTGGTTGGATTATTTCTTGCAGGAGGGCTTGTTATTCAGAAGAAGCCAATTGTGTGTACCAAGATGTTCCATGAGAGAAAATTTGATCAAAGAGAAGCATAGTGGTGGACTTGCTGGACACTTTGGTACTGATAAGACTTATAAGAAGCTGAGTCATTTCTATTACTAGCCTAGGATGAGAACAGAAGTGGATAAGTTTGTGAAGAATTGCAAAATCTGTCAGTATGCTAAAGGAAGGATCCAGAATGCAGGATTATACACTCCCTTGCCTATTCCAGACAGGCCTTGGGACATGGTGAGTATGGATTTTGTTCTAGGATTAACCAAGACTCAGAGAGGGAATGATGCAGTCTTTTTTGTGGTGGATAGATTCTCCAAAATGGCACATTTTATTCCATGCTATAAAACTAGTGATGCCACCCATGTTGCTAACTTGTTTTTCAAAGAAGTTGTTAGGTTGCATGGGTTGCCCAAGAGTATTGTTTCAGACAAAGACACTAGATTTGTGGGGCAATTTTGGAGGACACTGTGGAAGAAACTTGGTACCAAACTAAGTTTCAGCTCAGCTTATCATCCCCAGACTGATGGACAAACTGAAGTAGTGCATAGGAGTCTGGGAAATTTATTGAGAAGTCTTTCAGGAGAGCATCCCAAGAAGTGGGACCATATTTTTCCCCAGGCAGAATATGCATATAATGACTCACCAAACAGGAGCACAGGGCAGAGTCCATTTCATGTTGTTTATGGAATGCACCCCAGAAGAATATCAGAGTTAAGAAATCTGGGAAAGGTAGACCTAAGGAGTGCAGATGGTGAGGAATTTGCTTCAGAGATCCAGGCCATACATGAACAAGTAAAACAACAACTACAAAGCAGCAGCATCAAATACAAAAACAGAGCAGACTTGAGCAGAAAGGAAGTTCATTTTGAAGTAGGAGATCTGGTTTTGGCACACTTGAGAAAGGATAGGTTTCCAAAGAAGCAGTACAACAAATTGAAGTTCAAAAAGATTAGGCCATGCAAGATACTTAGGAAGTTTTCTGCAAATGCTTATGAGATTAAATTACCTCCTGATGTTGGAATATCTCCCATTTTTAATGTTGCATATTTGTACAAGTATGAAGATGATGGTGCAGAAGAAAGATCAGCAGACAAGGAACAAATTGAGTGGAGAGAACAACTACCTCTAGTGCAACCACTGCAACCAGAGAAGATACTGGACAAAAGAGTGTTCAGAAGGACAAGAGGACGAGAGTACTTTCAGTACTTGATCAAATGGAAGGATAAGCCAGAGGAAGATGCCACTTGGATGACTGAAGAAATGTTGCAGAAGATAGGCGGATCAGTGGAAGAGCTCATGGACAGGAGCCCATGAAGAAAATTGCCCTCGAGAGTCTGATGCAGGGGCATTAGACACTAGCCAACAATGTAGGAGTTTTGTCCACATGTTGTGGCTAGGAGGGTTTGAAAACATTTGAATTTTTATAGATAGGTGTCAATACCTCAGCTGATTGTATTATTTAGGTCAATTAGAGTAGTAGAAGTCGAACAGTTAATCTAGCTGTCATATTTTAGTTAATTGAATTATTGTAATTAGGCTGTTGATTTTCTAAAACGGTCCTCACAGAGGAACCGAGGAGCCACATTGTAATATGTATAAATTTTATTCTCCGGATGTAGAAAAAAAAAAAGACAGAGAGGAGAAGAGAAGAGAGATTCTGCAATAAAATCTGTGCTCACAATTGCTTCCAATTAAATAGTTTTTGTCCACGTTTTCCATAGAGTCGTTTCGAATCCATGATTGTAAAGAGATTGTTTAATTGTGAGGTGATTGAACTCTATGCATATGTATCTACTGGATTGAACTGTTGTATAGATTCTGCATGTCTCTATCTATTGGTTCCCTCAATTTTCTCGAGTAGAGAAGCTTGTGAAAACCCATGGTCATTAACTCTTTTTTAAAATAGTGGAAGTCCGCTTAATAAGGAGATAACCTTGCTTTATAGTTAATTGAACCCTGAACCGGGCCAAACCCGAGTTAAATGAATAAGAAGGCCAGCGCGACCCCGTATTAACCCTGGTCAACCACTGTAGCAAAACCACGAGCGGATTTGCGGAGGCGGATTGCCCATATCGCACCGCTTTTGCGGGTTGAGGCGGTATTTCTTGAATGCGAGCGATTCCATAGACCTGTTGACGCGTGGTGAAGTGGACCCCCAGAAAACCACCATTTAAACTGCGCCATCGCACGCTAACATTCGTACCAGGATGCCAAGCGATATTTCTGAGAGCCGTTGATCTGGGAGAAGGCCATTGGATGGTGGTCGCTTGTTGTAGATGCACAAATGATAACCAAGGTGTGCGGACGATAAATGAGGTACGGTGCATGCATTTGATTGGTTACTGATACATATATATAGGTGGGGCCAGAGCGAAAGCTCTATTATAAAGTTTTGTTTACAAAGAGTGGAGTATTAATATAAGGTCCGAAGTTTTAATATTGGTTATAAGGTGTGGGGATAATATATATATGCTGGGAATATAATATAACATTCAAAAGCTGTGAATACATTTATTTGTCAATTTCTTTGAAATTGATAAATAAAATAGAAATAAATAGACCATGTGGAGTAAAGAACGAGGTTTCAAAGGGAAGAGCTGACAGAGCCACAACGACGGTTGACCACCTCTCCTCAGGGCTGACTTTCAGCGTTGTTGCGTCAATAGTAGGTAAGTTTCCTTAGATGCATTTGACCAATATTTGATACTAGTTGACCAGAGAATTTAAGTTTGTCTGAACAGTGATGCCAAAAGAAAGAATGCTTGAAGAGAAGCAACAATGGATTTATTTAACATGACTTGGGTTCATCAATGTGTTCATAAAGAGAATAATATACTCTAAAGGTACTAAGCAGAATTGCAAGATTGTTCCTTTGAGTATGGTTGTCTTGAGAATTTTTATATGGAAGATTTTCTTGATATCATATGATTAAAAATGAATGATGACAACATAGATCTTAATGATATATGATAGTGTCTCTTATGGTTAAACAGTGACAGTTCACTACCATAGGCAAGTTGGAGCGGATGTGATAGTGGTAGTAACAAAAGCAGTGGTTGTATACATTGATTTTAGTAGCATTGGTAGTTATAAATATGACACTGCCTACCAAATTTAACCAGTGCATTCTATTAGGAAAGAAAATTGTTCTTTTAATTTAGAGCAATGAATTTGACTCTCAGATTAATTGTAAACCCATTACATATAACATATTATTTAAGGAAACAAGTAGGTTTCTCAACCTATACAGGTGTCAAATCCTGAAATGGAAATACTGGCTAATACGGACATTTGGCTTCAAAATATGAAAATCATCCAAGGAAGTTATGACCCAGGAAATACAAATGGAAGTAAACTCAATTCAAGAGAATCCATTTCATGCAATTGAAGAAACAGGGCAAGTTATTGGCCAAATGACAGTTATTGCAGGTAGCAGCCCTTAGTTGATTTTATTATAGAGAAAAGAAAGTGAAATAAACCCTAGTGAGGCAGATCGCATCGTGAAAGGAAAAAGTGATGATGATGAAGACACTGCCTTCCACAAGGTCAGTGAGCAGTTATCTGAGCAAGTGAAAAAGGCACTAAAGGAACTGCAGCCCAAGAACTTTGGAAATCAAGCGGTAACAATTGCTATTAGTGTAACTCTCAAGAGCCAAAGGCAAAGAGATAATGACAATTCCGAAAGAGGTTAGGGTTACAGAAGGAATTTCAGGTGGAGAAATGGCTTCATACACAGGTCCCAGATTTCTATCTACAACTGATTTTAGTCAAAAGACTTTCAATTTGACTATTATCCAACCAAATACTAATGCTACAGTAGAGAAAATTGATTCTAGATCTACTTCTATTACAGAAAGAGCACCTGAAACAAGAGGGAATCAAATGCATTAATTCTATTCATTCTTATCTTAATGCATTGAACATGGAAGGTACGAAATATGCTCTCTCATCTTTAAAATGATTCTTAGAGGGAACTGGACAAGGGATGATAGATCTTGCAGTTGGACGTTTTGAGGTGGATGACATGGAAGGTAACTCCAAAGCTAGAGGTAAGTCTATAGTACCTGTGCCCTAATGTTAGCATTGATATATGTCCTACTTGATTAAAAATAGGTAAATTTGACCATCTACTTGCTCCATTAATAATCAATGATTAAGGTTTTAAAAACAAAAAATAGCAAAATAACAACAAAAGCAACATAGCATAACAACAAAATAACAACAAAAACAGCATAAGGTAGCGTAACAATGACAATTCCTTCAATACTTGTTCAGGAAGATAGCTTCTTGGTATGTGGATGACAAGGAAGCGAACACCTTAATACTCATGTAAACAAAATACTTATAAGACACTTTTGTGAACAAAATAACACAGCTCTGTAAATACGAGTGTAAGACATGAAAAATAAAGTTCATATGTGGCCTAGGATTCTACCATTTGTCTGCCCCTATGGGCCCACAATCTTACCTCTTATTCCATTTATCTGCCCCTATATGCCCATAACCTTACCTCTTATTCCTCTTTGCGACAACTCAACGCCTAATTATGTGGTGACAATTGCGTAACTATACGACACATCTTTAGCATGATCGAATCACTGAACAAGTCTCTCTACAGGAATTGCTACAGGCAGACCTAGACGAGCCTTTGTTCTCCCAAGGTAGGGATATAGAACCTGACCTGCATGATATTTAGTTTCACCTAAGCCAGGATATTTAGAAGTAGTATCTAACCCTCCTAACTAAAAAGTGATTCATTTCTCAAGTGTTCTAGGGCTAAAGGGTATTTTATCTTATCATAGTTTCGTACCCTACATAGATTATCCTGGCTTCATCCAATGGGTTAGAGCTAACTCCCAATGGAACAATATGCCTCGGATACCCTACAAACAAGGGCTTTATTAAAAATATGCATTTAAGAAGGTTTCAGTAGCAAATGATCCAAGCACGGTTCCATAGCCCGTTTAGGTACCACTAGCAGATGCGTTTGAGCTAGTTATAACTACAGTTATAGATCCAACAACAGAAGCGAGGTCGATTGTTGGTCCAACTGCTAGTTCACTTAGATCTAGGGTTTTATTGTCTCCTTTTCACTATCTCCCCAACGGGGGGCTACTAGCACACTAGCTACAAGGAGAGCAAGAAGGGATTATATTTCAAACCTTCTCATTTGCCATTTTAAGCACGTTATATCACCACTTCAATCCACTGGAGTAACAGGTACTAGTCTACACCTAGATAAGCTTACATAGAGCTAAGTAACTTGCATTGACATATTTAGTCCACGTTACTGAGTTCATGTTAAACGATTTATGATCCGGAGGAAGGCCTGTGAATATTGTATGGAAGGCGGTCCAATAGCTCTACTCTATTGGAAGTCGATGCAACGCTACTGTTTGGGGCATTCCAAGGGTGAGGTAAGAGGCCTGGGTTAATTGACATGGAGCTTCATGCATGGACTAAGAAATTACAGTTTGACTGTTTTTATAATCACTCTGTTTTGTTTGGTTTTCTCTGGTTGGTTACCTTCCATATTATTCACAACAATAAGTAAGGCATGGTCTTTCCATCTTCCATTCAGCGAAATACCAATGACCACCTCGTTTCCTCCTCAAACCTTAGCAAGTTTTAGAAAAATGGCACATAGGGTTTGGAAAAATTGCAAAAAAAACACAAACCGACTCAAAACGTAGGCATTTTAGACTCGACCTTCATAAAATACAAAAAATACAATGGAGAAATACAAAGGAGGATGCTTGAGAGCTTCACCTCCACATTCGCAGCATTCACATTCGTAGGTCGCGCGGCAGATTCACATCTTCAGAGCTTCACCTTCACATTCGCACGGAAAATTCACTGGCTTCAAGGCTTCACCTTCACATTCGTAGGTTGCAAGCTGAGTCCTGCATGAACTTCCATTCCTAGCCATGTGCAAAGGTACAGGTACATCCATTCGCAGAATTTGCAGAAGTATCAACACCTATCAGCATAGGTATCAACACCTATGAACACCTGCATACAGAGGCAACATCTGCATAAAAATTGAAAACAAAACAAAGACTTTGGATAAAACAAGAAACCATTTCCCAGATTAGAAAATTTGGATAAAACAAGAAACAATTGTCGTGGCGATTAGAAACTTTGGATAAAAATTTAATCGATTGCACTTTGGATAAAACCAGAAACCATTGCCGAGATTACAAACTTTGGATAAAAAGTTAATGATTGTAATAAGAGGTTCACTTTCTCCCATCAATAATTTTAGCATAAAAATTTGAATGTTGAAAATATATATTCCTAAAGTTTGGATAAACAAAATTAGTGCGGGCAAAAATTCGGTCAACGCAACAATTAATTGAAATTCAACGATCATCGCTATAGTCTAGGCAAGGACTAATAAGGTAAATTGTATTAAAACATTGTCATATATATTGAAGAATTGGCATTTGCACATACTACATTGAATCAATTTGTTATATTGGACTAGTATTTTTAATCTAAAGGTATCAAAAATACTATTCAAATGATTAAAAAAGAAAATGTATGTTGGTTAATCTTATATGACATATGCATTGCCTTGGTATATGTGTTGAGTTTTGGTCATTGCTCCATTGGCTTTGTTCACATATGTGATGGTGATAGTATATTGATAGTATGAATAAGGTAAATTGTATTAAAACATTGCCATATATATTGAAGTATTGGCATTTATCAGTGTGTTATATTGGATTGGTATTTTTAATATAAAGGTATCAAAAATATTGTTCAAATTTTAAAAAAAAAGTAGAGAGTAAGTTTTTGATATCTTTGGAAATTGTACTTGTTATTGTTAGTATATATATATATATATATATATTTTAATGCATTATCTTATTTTCATAGTTGGAGTAATTCTCACTAGAAAATATAACTATCATGAATGGTCCAAAAAAATAAAGCATATCCTTATTTTCAATGAGTTGTATAAAGGAGTTTGTAAAGGAGAAGGTGGCAATCCTCATGAAAAACCCACTTCAGATAAAGATCTCACCATATGGGAGAACAATAACAACAAGGCCTATGCCTTCATTGTAGCATTAGCTAATGAAGAGGTCAATTTTAATATTGCACCATTTACAAATGTCTATGAAGCTTTAAATAAGCTGAAATATTTGTATGACTCACACTCTGAACTTGAATTAGTCCAATTGATGATCCAATTGTTCAATCTATAATTAAAATATGATGACCCCCTTGCATTAGCCTCTAAGATAAGAGATATTATGCATGATATAGAAGATATTGGTGTTGAAATAGATGTTCCTCTCACATCTTTCATCAAGGCACCATATCCCACATATTTTGTTAATCTTGAGTCATTACAAGCCAATGGAAAACTTAAAGATATTCCCTTTAACTTTCTTGTGCAGAAGTTTGTTCAAAGAGAGAAATATTTTGTGAAGAAGAAGGAAGCTTCTCAATCTTCTGAATAATCTATGTGCCTTGCACAAAAAGAGAATAATTGAGAACAAGATTCTTCTAGAGGAAGAGGTGGCAAAAGAGGACATGGAAGGAAGAATAATAGAGGCATGGGGGGAACAAATTCTGAGGAAAACCTGATCTTCATTGTTTACAATGCAATAGAAATGGACATGATTCTTCCACATGTAGTACCTATTGGGACGTAACCATACAAGAAAGGAATGAAGAGAAAGGAAAATCACTAGATCTAGGGAAAGGTAAAGCACCTTAATACACCCATTATATTATGGCACATTGCAATATTAGAGTAACTGAAGTATTGTTTAATGCTTCACTTTCTTCATGGAAAGATGCATGGCTACTTGATTCAGGAGAAAAATTCCACATGATCTATCAAAAATATTTGTTTGAAGCATTTAGTGACAATGTTGATTGAGCAGTCTACTTTGTAGGCAAGTCAAAACTCAAGCCATCTGGGCTTCACACCATCAGGCTCAAACTACCTGGTCTCCCTGAATTTCTTCTACATGATGTTCTCTACCTCCCAGAGTTGCGGAGAAACTTGTTATCCTTGGTTCACATCTGCTAGCAAGGACACTCCATTCACATGTTCGATGGAAAGGTTGAGGTTAGAAAATAATAAGACAACTTTCTTGTCATGATTGGGACATAAGAAGAAATACTCTTGATGTTGGAAATAGCCTTTGCTCGTGCACAAAATTTTCATACATTTCTCATTATGATGAAGTTACACTACCATCCAGTCTCTTATGGCACGTTATATTTGGAAATCTGAACTATGATAGTCTTAATTTATTGAAGAGAAATGGTGTTACTAGTTTTCCAACCATTCCTAGGAAACTTAAGCAATGTGATGCTTGTATATTAGGAAAACACAACAAACAATAATTCCGTGATTCTCATTCCATAGCACATAGAAAGCTTAAAATAATTCATTTTGACTTGTGTGTCCCTACGTATGTTCCTTCTGAAAATGGAAATAAATACATGAGGAATTTTATTGATGACTACACCAGAATGTGTTGGGTATATCTGTTGAAGAAAAATTTTGAAGCTTTTGAAACTTTCAAAAGAAATCATGGATGGATTGAGAACGATACACAATCTCATATTGGCTCTATTCACACTGATAATGGAAAATAATATACCTCAAATGAATTTGAAAACTATCTTCTCCAACATGGGATCAAACATCAAACAACAGTGCCTTATAATCCTCAACATAATAGTGTAGTTGAAAGAATGAACAAGACAATCTTCAATATGGTATGTTCAATGATATTTTTCAAAAATTTAAAGCTAATGTTTTGGGATGATGCAGTTCTATGTGCAATGTATATTAAGAAAAGGTGTCCATCTGATGCTCTCAAAAACAAGACTCCCTATGAAATGTGGTATGGCCATAATTCATCGGTGATGCATCTCATGGTTTTTGGTTCCACCTATTATGCCTTGATACCTAAGGAACACATAAACAAACTTGGTGCAAGGAGTTGAAAGTGTATCTACCTAGGGTACTCAGATACCTCCAAGGAATATCGTCTCTATGATGAATTAAATAATAAGCTTATATTGTCTAGATATGCAACCTTCCTTAAATATTCCAAGACTGACAATGATGTTGAGTGACATCTTGATCGCTTGGACAAATTCAGGCATGAAAAATATTTTCAGGAATTTGATAATGATATTCCACATCTTGAAGGGGGGATCCTTAATTATCTTGGATTAATATTTGGAATATCCTTCTGAAGCACTCTCTCCCCCTCATGATTGAGATAATTGGAAGGCTAAATCATGATTCAACCCCATCTCAGTCAACTAAACAATGTAATTCATCACAAAAATGTCCTCCAAAATGGCTCACAAAGATACTTTAAAGTGTTCAACCTGATGAGGTTGGAAAGATAGGAACAAGAAGTTCTACCAAACATAACGAAGGTGATGTAAATGATTCTGATTCAGTTGTTGATGATCCAAGTGGCTCCAAAAAGGCTCAAAAATCAAATGTGGCTTTGGAAAAGCCCAAAAATCAAATCTTCGGGTTTCTTCAAAACCAATATGAGAATTTATATCTCGTCTTCTTGATTCCAATTGTGCAAACGACACTCAAATTCAACTTCATATGCTCAAGATATTCACAGTCAAATTTTTGGTCAACTTGGGCCCACTAGCTAAATTTAGCAGAGTGCTAACTAAATTTGGAGGCTTGCTAAATATGGGGGTTTAGCTAAATTTGGCAAAAGATTTTAAATTGGCTGATGTTAAATGAGTGACATTTTGTCACTTATTAGCGGTTAGAACTAGTGAAATAGTCGCCTACTTAAAATTTTCGGTCAACCGACAAGTTTTTAAAAACCAGTTTTTAAAAAAAATAAAAAATGGGTGGCGGGTCCACCAAAACTGCCAACCCGCATAATTTTCATTATGTATTAATATATTGTATGACCAATGGTCCATCCATATGTAATGACCACATATTATTAATAGGGTCGGTGGTATTTGAACCTGCCTGGTCAGATCGCCCAACAGGTGACCCTCCAATGGAAAACATTAAACTCTTGCCCAACCAAAAAACAAACAAACGCTAAGTATGGATTGCGGGTGGGTTTGAACCCATAACCGTTGGGTCAAAAACAACCTAAGCACAAGCCACTAACCAAATGCCCAATGGGCAGTTCATTGACTTTAACACCTAAGAAAATATATAAATCGGTCCTATGCATTCGCCTGGCCAATAGAGCTGAGGAGGAACATCGAGTGGTGAAACTAGGAGGGGTTCACCCGAGCACAATTTTTAAGAGAATATTTTAGGGGAATATTCCATATAACATTCCCCTTGTAGAATGTTGAGGAATCTTTAAGATTCTCTTGGAGGTTGATTTTTGACAGAGATGGAATCATGCCAAGTTTATACTCAAAGTAACTAGAATTTCGCCAAGAGTCTAATGGCGTGATTATTTTCTGATTTGAGCAATGGATTTTCTAGAATCATAATGTTGAGGGTGCGACATTGGAACCTTAATGCAAGAATCTGCATGGAATCTAGAAGATTCCTTGGAGGCCTAAAATTGACAGTTTCAGAACCAGTCCAACATTATACTCATTTGTCTCGATTTTTCACAAGGAACAAGATGGAGTGATCAGTTTCTTCATCTGAGTAGCATAATTTTATTCAACCCACATAAGAGAATCTTTGAGAATCCTGGGGAGCCCAGATTTGACAGAGTAAAAAAGGGGTCGAGTTTACAATCATATTTCATGATTTTTCGCAAGGAACACAATGGCACGGGAAGTTTCTTCATCTAGGTAACCGATTTTATGGTCGTCCCAAGACTTGGAAGTATAATATGCATTGTTTCCATGTATTCATTTTATTTTATTGAGGTGAAGATTCAATTATGTGATGCATGTATGCCACTTTGTAAGAGGATCCTTGTATGCCACTTTATGTGAGAGATTGTTATTTTTTCATGCTAGAGGATATATTTTATGAGTGATAGCTCTTATAGAAGAAAATATCATGGAGAGGCATGCCACTATAGTGAAAGGGGTTCATCCTTGTATTGAAAAAATAATACATCATGTACACATCATTTTCTTGCAACCACTCTTAACATTGGCCCAGAGACGTAAGGCTACACTAAACAAACTTCATTATCATATTGTTGAGTAATGGTTATTCATGTTTATGGTTTCTTATGAGTTTCTTGTTTCCTATTGATGGTTTCCTAAAGCATTGTTATAATATGCATTTCTCATGACTTCACAAAGAAAATGCAAGCATCAATAAAGGTTATGTATAATGGCGATTTTTTTTTGAAAGCATTCATGAAAATTTCCCAGATTAGTTGATATGGATGTTTCTTATTATTATGAATTAAATTTTTCTACATATTTTTAGCAAACTTCCTTCAAATAAGTTGCGTCTCATGATTAATGGAAAGAAGCAATGCAAAAAGAGTATGATGCTCTGATAAAGAATGGAACTTGGAAGTTGGTGGATCCTCCATTAGGAATCAAACCAATTGGCTGCAAGTGGGCCTTCAAGGAAAAGTGTAAAACAAATGGCTCACTTGAGAAGAATAAATCCAAGCTCATGGAAAGATGTTTTGCATAGAAGGAAGGAGTCAATTGTGAGGATAATTTTGTCCCTACAACAAAATGGGCTACCATCCATAATATCTTTGCCTTGGCAGCTCAAAATGGTTGGAAATTCCATCAAATGGATGTAAAAACTACTTTATTGAATGGATATTTGATAGATAATTTGTTTATGTCTTAACCAAAAGGATTTGTTGTGAAGGGACAAGAGCACAAAGTATGTAAGCTTGTCAAATCCTTGTATGGCAAGTAGAAATTAATAGAAATTTACTACTACTGATGAATTCGAATTGAAAAAAATAAATTACAAATTTCTTCTACAATTATGTGGAATGGAAATCACAATTTAGAAACACATGCAATGACATGAAACCATCAAAACCACAAGAACACAATGATTTACAGGGGAAACCAACTGGGAAAAACCCCTCTGCTACTTTGCATTAATTCATATGAAATGAGAATCTATTACAATGACTTGCTTTAGCTCTAAAACACACCATGCACTGTAAAATTGTTCTTGTACTGAATGACTGTATCTCGCCAACACTTAGCCTATTCAAGCCCCCAACTTCCTCTCATTTCCTTGTGAAATTCTGGAGAAATTGAGATCCTAAATAATAGGGGATGTCCCCATTTCCTTACGCAATTCCTAAGGAATTGATCACCTGCCTCAAGTTCAAAATCTGTACACTCAACTCGTACATAATTAATTTTACATCATGCATTTTCCTCCACTCTAGCTAGGAAATTCGAATTCCATGCATGTCTAGGTTATATTGGGTTGATTGACTAGTTAAATGAGAGATCACTAAGTAGACAACAATCATAACTACTCAGCTGATCTTCAACTGACTCCACTAATTACTAGAGCTCAGTTAACTAAGTTTAACTGAAAATAATTGAACTATATTGCTAAATTTTAGCAATCACCACATGAAAAAATATACTTCAAGCCTACAAACTTAAATTAGTTGATCTAACTAGAAGACGAATACATTTTGCACAAGTTAATTTCCATCCAAGCCATCCTACTAATGTGGAAAATCGAATTACTCAATTTGACTAAGGAAAAATTCAAATTGAGCCTTTCTTGCTACAACTTCTAACACTCCCTCTTTACAAGAAATGGATTTTGCACCACCTCTATCCTACACCTATGGAATTCAAATTTTCCTCTTGAAAATTCCTTTGTCGATATATCTACATTCTACTCCTAAATTGGAATGTATTGTAGCATCTTCATTCTCTTCTGCAAATAATCCCACAAGTGATGGTACCTGATATTAATGTGCTTGGACCTATCATGAAATAATAGATTCTTAGAGAGTTTAATACAAATCTTATTATCACAATTAATCATTGTCGGATCCATCTCCTGACTAAAAATAACCACAAGTATTTTCCTCATCCATGTGGCCTCACATGTTGCTTGACTTGGAGCCATGTATTCAACCTCTATTGAGTTGAGTGTTGCAAACCTCTATTTCCTGCTATACTTGGAAATAGTTGTAAACCCAACACTGAATATAACACCTTAAGTAATTTTCATGTATGATGAACTCCCTACCCAATATGCATTAATGAAGCCTTGGAGCTTCACTAACTCTATCCCCATGTACCATAACCCATACTTGGTTATGCCTCTCAGGTATCTTAACACATGCTTTGTTGCCTTCCAATAAAAATTGGTAGGCTTCACCGTGGCTTGACTTAGATGATTAAGTGCATAAAATATATCAGACCTTGTGTTCACTAGATACATCAAGGATCCCACAAGCTATTTGTAGATGGTAGCATCTACTGCCTCTCCTTAAGAGGCATCCTCCTTCCTCCAATTTGTAGCTATAAGATTGTCCATAGGCTTGCATTTCTCCATGTGAAATATCTGAAGTATTTCAGAGGAATACTTCCCCTGACTCACAAAAAACTCACCATCACCATGCCATACTTCCATCCCAAGGAAGTAATGCATCAATCCCATGTCTTTTATCTCAAATTCTCTTGCAAGGTCATCCTTCCAAGAGCGAATCAACTACTCATACCTTGTAAATATTAAGTAATCAACATATAATACCAAGATAAGAAACTTGACATCTACCACAATGTGATAGATATTACCATATGATTCACTTTTGGTGAAGCCCAATCCACTGAGATATGTGTCAATCCAAGTGTAGCTGCTCGGGGTACCTGCTTGAGACCATACATGTCTCTCCTGAGTCTACACACATGTGTCTCCCTGTAATATGTCTCAAATCCCTCTGATTTCTCTATGTAAATTTTGTCCTCAAAATCATCATTGAGGATGGCAATCTTCACATCCATATGATGGATCTTCCACCCCATTTGTGAAACTAAAGCTAGAATGGTTATGATCGCGGAATATCTTGCCAATGGGGAAAATATTTCCTCATAGTCCACTCCCTCTACATTAGCGTAGCCTTTAGCCACAAATCTAGACTTGTACTTCTTGATACTACCATCAGTTGCATGCTTCACTTTGTAAATGCATCTAGAACCAACCATTGACTTGCTCTCTGGTATCAACACCACCTCCCATACAATTTTCTTCATGATGGAGTCGTACTCCTCCACCATGGCATAAACCCACATTGGTTGAGAAATTTCTTCCTTAAATGAATAAGGCCCTTACTCAATGAGCTTATCATGAGAGCCATATACCCAGTGTACATGTCTGGTGACCCCCTCTTCCTGTGCAAGGATGTAGGAGCTCCCACATTCTCCCTTACATATTGTACCAATCTGTTAGCTTCTTTGGTTAGGCTTCCTCCCCTCTCTGGAAGGTTCTGGTTGAGTGAGTGCCTCCACTCACCCTCCTCTCTTCTCATTCACTTGTGACTGGTCCACAACATCCTGATCAAGCATTATCTGAGGCTCCTCCTTAGGAACTAGAAGCTATCGATCCAGTGGGATACTTATCTCTCTCTCTAGAGAGAATCTTATATCCTTCTACTCATCAAATCTGACATCTCTCCTCACTGTTGTCACCTCAAGTGAGAGAAAATACACCATGTAGTTATGTGGAATCTATGTATATCCTACAAAAAAACCCCATCTCATATGTAGGATTCAGTTTCTTCTTGCTATCCTTGGAGACATGAAAATACATAGTAGCTCCAAAATTTGAAAATGGGATACATTTGGCTTTCTCGCAAAGAAATATTCTTTGGGTGTGATCATGCCAAGTATTCTATGAGGGTTCTTGTTCTACAAATAAATTGCAACATTGCTTGCTTCTTCTCATAGATGTAATGGAAGCCCTTGATCATGCAACATGGCTCTTGTTGCTCCCACTATGCTTATGTTCTTCCTTTCAGCCACACCATTTTGTTGTGGGTTATGGGGCACTATTAGTTCTCTTCTACCCTTTTTGGCACAAAATACCTTGAAGGTGTTAAAAAAAAATTCTCCTCCATTGTCATTTCTCAAATCTTTCAATTTATCATCAGTTTTCTTTTCAACCAATTATTTGAATTCAGAAAAATTTGGAAAACACTTCATCATTTTTCCTCATGAATAAAATCCATCATTTTCTAGAAAACTCATCAACAAAAATTACATAATACCTATGTTTTGTTGCAGAGGTTGTAGAAAAGGTTCCACATACATCATAGTGGACTTTCTCGAAGATTTCTCTTGCTCTACTATCTTGGCCATGGAAGGTGGATTTGACATATTTCCGCAATGTTCATCCCTTGTAGACATCATGTTGGTAAAGGGTGCATTTCAGGAGACCGGTGGTAAAATTCTGCATGATTTTTAAGCCCCCATGGTGTAAGTGTCCCGTGTGCCTATGCCAAAGTTCTGCAACATCTTGGCTCTGCACATTTTATTCCTTGCTACTTCGTACAACACAAGATTCCACCTCAAGTTTGTAGATTTTTTTTATTCTAACTCCAATATGTTTCACTTTCTTGGTAGCTACATGTCTCAGAAAGGATTTCCCTCTACAAAAAACAACATCATAACCTCTATCCTCCTATACAACTATAGAGATTAAATTATCCTTCAGCCCAAGTACATACATAACATCTTTCAGATGAAGATGGGATCTTGAATCACTCTTAAATATAACTATATTGATTCCTTGAGTAGTGTACCTCCCATCATCACCAAGTTATGTGTGCATCTAGAGATCCTTCTCCTCTAGGCTATCGAAGAATTCTTTACATTTTTTCATATGGAATGAGGTACCTGAATATAGGTATCAGACACTCCTCATTAAAATGTTGGCCATGCATCTAACTAGAGTGAACTCGAATTCGAATTGTGAGGAAAGTGCTTCACCTTATGTTCCCCCTGAAGGCTTATTGTTAGACTTCTTGTGAAGACACTTTGTTTCTTAGTGCCCATATTTATGGCATTGAAAACATTTTATCTTTCTTAGGTCCTTCTTCTTGCCATTTTTTTGGTTGGACTCTGACTTGTTTTGGGCCTTATTTCCGTTTGCTTTATTTCCCTTCCCAACTAAGGCACAATTCTCTTCTTCCTCAGCTCTAGATGTTACTCCATCTCAGGTGTTCCTTCTGATCTCTTCCTATACCAAATCAAACCAAAATCTCTCCCAATTTAGTAATTTTTCCCTTTCATTTACAAAGTCATGGTAGCTATGCCAGGATTTTGGAAGGCCTAGGAGAGCTAGCCTCACTAGATAAGTTGATCGTACATTTTCTCCAACCCCTCCAAGTGTTATAAAATCATAAAGGAAAAAATATTTTCTTATGTTGATAATTACTTGTGATATCATTATGTTCGTATTGGCTTATTTATGTTTTTACTTTATATTCTTCTCATCAAGAAATCATCAAAGAAAAAACATGAATATCATGCAAACCAGATGTAGGAACTCAACCAAGGCTAAAACCCCTATATAGGGGAAAATCTAGTCAAAGAATATTCCTTCAGTAGATTCAAAATGAGATAGACCAAGACCTTAGACCCAAATAGCTTCCTCATCCACCATGTCAACCTTTAAAATGTTCATCTATCCTTAAACATCGATTGCATCAATACTACATCAACATTGATTCAATACTGCATCAAGGACATATTTCAACCCTACTGCATCAGAATTTTGGCCCCAAATTCTCCATAATTTCAGCTTCCTTAGGTAGATAAATTATGCCTCCTTCTTCGCTAGCCCTTTCTTCTTCTTCCCTTGAAATCCACACCTTTTCTGGCCCCATAATTCGCTGATCGAACTTTATGTGAGCGGGTGTCAAATGATATCTAGTCTATGCCTTTATATAGGCGTTTTTTCCCCTCAGTTTAGGTCCACTTATCCTTCTTTGAGGCTGACTTGGCGGAGGAGGCCTAATTGACCTATTTTACAGTAACATAAATTTATTCTTTGAAAAATAGAGCCCAAGAAGGGTATTTTACATTATGACATGGAAAAGGACACTTGACATAAACCCCAGAAGGCTTCAATGGATACTTTAACCTAAAAACAATTGACCCAAGCATGAAACCCATGTTTTAATAAGTCAATTTCTTTAATAATAAAATTTATTTTTCTTTCTTTTGACAAATACATTACATCATGACTCAAATATAATTATGAAGATTGCCACTAGTTACATTCTTCAACACTCCCTCTTAACTATGGAGGTATTCATAATTACAAATATACAAAAGTACATGGAAGATCTCAAAATGAACTACGAAGAGTTCTAGCACACTCAGTGTTGTAGACTAGATACGTGAACATGGTATACTATCTGGGTGGGACTAAGGGGACTCAAGCTTTAGCCAAATCTAGGTACCATTAGGATTTTAAGCTCTACCATCAACCTAGGGATCTAGGTGCATATCCAAGATTAGAGCTCCATGACCAATTCCACCCTCCCTCTTCAGTATCTAGACATCAACACATAGGCCGACCAAATGTCCTCCCAAGCATCTTTCCATTAGATGCTTCATCTCTCCCTAATAGCTAAATCAGATGTATCCAATTTTCCAAGCATGCTTCCAAAGTATGAAAATTTCCTATGGAGATATTTACCTGTACAAACACAAACTTGAATCAGCAATAAAATTTCAAATATAAATACAAAAAAACCTTCGGGGTCCTTAATCATTATGATGCTACTTTCATCATCAAGTTATCCATATATAATTGGTCAGAAGATTTCTTCTTCTTTTATTTCTTCAGCAACACCAAATACATCTTCAAATCTTCTCAAGTATTTTTTTTGTAACTTCATGAACATTCATCGATAGTACTTTTAATCACTTCAAAATATTCACTTTCATAATATTCCCTCCCTCTCAACTAGGGAGATATACCCTTTCTCCTATCTAGTCTCTCTCTCAACTTATGGAGATCAACAATTTCATAATATTATAGAAACATCATCCTTTCAACGACATATTTCTTTCTTATGGAATCATGGTCATATTGATCATCATCATTCTTATAGCTTCCTCCATCATGCTTACAAATATTATCAAGTCATCTTCACTTACGAACATCTTCAACACCTTGAAGATTATGTGCCTGTAAAAATTTAATAGAAAGTACAACCAAAACAAATATACAATAGCATTAAGGTAACTATATCAGAATCATGGAAGCATTTAGACTTTAGACATAAAATACCTAAACTTAGTTAGGTTTTTAATAAGAAAGAGACACATCTTTTTATATACTATACTTCAATTTTTTGCTAGTGTTGGGTGTGTGTTATATTCTTTCCAATCAAGGGAACTACGATTATGTTCTAATCTAGGGTTAATGGATTGGGGTTTAAGAATGCTTCGACATGTATACATATAAATTGTAACATTGAAAGTAAAATAATGAAAAATCAAGCTAGTAGTCTCGACTTTGGGATCGAGGGGAAAATATTTGTGTGTATATGGTTTATGTTTTATGCTATCGCTATTATTTATTTTCTGTTTTAAGAGGTCATTTGCAGATCATTTATGTACAAGGTTAAAACCTACATTTGGTATTAGATCCAATTTTGGCTTCAAGGCGATTCCCCTGCCATTGAGGGGTTTTTTTCTCGAGCCTGTGGTAGACACTGTTCAGTGGGAGGTCTGTGGGATCGATTCTTGTGGTGAAAGAACATGGCGAGAAGTGGAAAGATAGAGATTAAGAAGTTTAATGGTTAGAGTTTTGAGTTGTGGAAGCTCGACATGGAGGATATGTTGATGGATAAATATTAGTGGATCGCAGTAGATCTGGGTACTAAACCAACAATAATGTCAGATGAATATTGGGCGAAGTTGTATCAAAAGGCAAAGAGCACAATACGGTTGTATATCTCAGATTCAATATTATTGAATGTATCTGGGGAATTGGCGGTGAAGGATTTGTGGGAAAAGTTAGGGACTTTTTACCAATCTAAGTCTCTGGTGATTAAATTGTTCCCGCAGAAAAATATGTATAACCTAAGGATGAAGGATGGAGACTCAATGACGGAGCATCTGAACACCTTCAATATTGTGGTAAGATAATTTTTATTTTTTGTGAATATAAGTGCATCAGGTATTTGTGTTCTCTATCGGATTCATGGGACATTCTGGTTGTTTCATTAGGTAGCAATACAACTACCTTGAATTTTGATGAAAATGTCTCAGCCTTTCTCTCAGAGGAAATGAGACAGAAAAATATGGAGGGCCGGAATGGATATGCCTTCTATGTATGAGGACAATCCTAAAACAGAAACAAAAATAAGTTCTCGAGAGGGAGAACTAAATCTAGAGGGAGATCTAAATCTCCAGGAAAGCCTGTAAAGGTGTGTTGGAAATGCGGAAAGGAAGGACACTTCAAAAAGGATTGTAGATCTAAAGGTATTGAGAAAGGAAAGGGCTATGATGATGCTCCTTCTACAGAGACGAAAAAAACCTCAAATGAAGGTGGGGATGTGTATTTGGCTTCTTCTTCAAATAGACATGTAGATCATGAGGCATGGTTGATTGAATATAGTGCATCCTTTCACTTTACTCCCCATAGGGGGTGGTTCTGCGAAAATGAGAAGTATGATGGCGGTGATGTTTTCTTAGGGGATTATAGGAAGGCAAAAATCATCGGGCATAGAAAAATCAAGCTAAAGTTGCAAGATGCAAGGATTAGTACACTTCCTGGTGTCTTGCATATTTATGCATTGGCCAAAATTTTGATTTTTGTAAGCAACATGGATGATGCAAGTGTAAAAACAATGCTCGAGAAAGATATCGGCAAGATGCTTTGGGGAGGACTGGTTTTGATACAGTGAGTTTGGATTGGAAATCTATACAAGATTATCAATAGCACTGTTATTGATGGGTGCAACAGTTATGTGGTTCTTAAGGGTGGAGCGAAAAGCCTTGTGGTCTCTAGATAAAAGACCATGCTATGGCCTCAAAGGCTTGGACATATTGGAAAGAAGGGGCTGGGAATATTGCATGGTAATGGTATGGTATAAGGTATGTCTAGTTTCTCTCTAGATTTCAATTTCTGTGAACATTGTGTATATGGGAAGCATAATCGGGTGAGTTTCCCTTATGGTGCTAAGAGGGCGAACACGATATTAGAGCTTGTGCACAGTGATGTGTTTATACCTGTGACAGTTCCATCACTAGGTAAGTCTGTGTACTATGTTTCATTTATATATGACTTATCAAGGAATAAATGGATACATTTCCTTAAGAAGAAATCTGAAGCTTTTGACAAGTTTAAAGAATTTAAGGATCTGGTGGAAAACTTGACAAAGAAGAAGGTAAAGGTGTTGAGGATAGATAATGGTGGAGAGTTCCTCAAGAAGGAATTTGAAGAGTTTTGTAAGAAGTGTGGTATAGCACGACAAAAGACTGCTCCATACACACCTCAACAAAGTTGAGTTACAGAAATAATGAATAGGACGTTGATGGAAAAGGCAATAAGCATGATCAGTGGTACCGAGTTAGGACAATCATTTTGGGCAGAGGCTGTGGAGACTGCATGCTACCTGGTTAACATATCACCTTCATCAGCATTGGAGGATAAGACTCCACATTAGGTATGGACTGGTAAGAAACCCTCTCTTTCACATTTGAGGGTATTTGGTTGTGATGCATATGTACATGTTCAAAAGGAGAAAAGAACCAAGTTGGATAGTAAATCTAAAAGGTGTATATTTATTGGGTATAAGGATGGTTTAAAAGGTTACAAGTTTTGGAACCCAGAAACAAGGAAGGTTGTGTATAGTTGAGATGTGGTGTTTAGAGAGGTGAAAGATGTTGTTAAACATGAATTCCTACCAAAGGAACCTGAAAAGATAGAGTTTGAGCTAAAGGAGGACTAATCAGACTCTACAATAGAACAAGATTCAGAAGAGGAAGAGCCACAAAATCTAGCTATGAGATGATCAGTTTGAGTAAGGAGGAATCCAAAAAGGTATATTCCATCTACTTTCTATTCAAACTTTTCTTTATCTATCACTGATGAGATCCCATAACTATTAGCGTGGCAGTGGATTCAGAGGATCGAAAAATATGGAAATAGGCCATGGTTGATAAAATCACATACTTGCACAAAAATTAGGCATTGGATTTGGTGGATTTGTCAGCTGGAAGGAAACCCATTGGAAGCAAATGGGTGTTTAAGAAGAATATGAGAGCACAAGGCAAGGTGGAGAAATACAGAGTTCGGTTGGTAGAAAAAGGTTATTCCCAGGTGTCAGGATTGATTTTGGTGATATCCTTTCTCCTGTTGCCATAGTAACTTATATTAGATTACTTTTATATGTTGTTGTTGCATTTGATTTTGCAGTAGAATAGATGGATGTGAAGACAAAATTTCTTCACGGGGATCTAGAAGAGGAGATTTACAAGAAGAAACCTAAAGGCTTTGTGGTGAAGGGTAAGAAAGAACTGGTATGCAGGTTAAAAAAGTCTATGTATGGGTTAAAACAATAACCAAGGATGTGGTATCAGAAATTTGACACATATATATGGGGACCTGGCTTCACCAAAAGCAAAGAGGATCACTGTGTGTATTTTAAATTTATTGGTGACCATGTTATTTATTTGGTCTTGTATGTGGATGATATGTTGTTGGTTGGAAATGACAAAGAAATTATCCAGGATTTGAAGACCCAATTGTTCTCCATATTCAAAATGAAGGATCTTGGTGCTGCAAGCTATATTTTTGGCAGGGAAATTAAATGAGATCAGGAAAAGAGGAAGCTCTGGTTAAACCAGAGTAAGTATGTTTAGACAATATTGTAGAGGTTCAATATGCAGGAGAGTAAACCGATGAAGGTTCCTATTCATTTAGGTGTTGTTGGAGGGAGTCCCCTGAGGCACAATTTTTTATTTAATTTGGTATAATTTTCTATGTGCGCTCTGCACAATTGATTCAAGGGGCTTTGAGGTGGGTCAAATTCCCTAATTTTGATGTAAATGGGCTTAAGGGTAAAATGTGGGCCTCAAACCATGGTTTGAGACCATAGTATTTGTGCACTAGGCGAATATAAATAGATAGATCGAGTCTAAGAAAAGTAGTTAGTTCTAAGTTTGATATGATATTTTGATGTTTATGCATTTGTAATACGTTGTAAGGGTTGTCTGAGTTGGATTGAAAGGCTCATGTTGGATGTGTGTGCAGAGACCTAGTCCTGGTTGTGTGCAGACTCTGCTGGTTGTGTGCGCGGAAGGGTTTTGTACGGGAAAGTTGATGTATTGAAAGTCTGATGTATTGAACAAATCTAAAGCTAATAGAAAGGATGAATTTTGGCAAGCTTACTATGTTATGAATTTTCATTATTTACTATTTATGTTCTGTTAAGATTGCAATGTTTCTGTTTATTATCATGCAAAGGATATCTGTTATGGTTATGTGTGCTTATCGATGGTTGATAAATTTGGCTAAGTAATTGAACATTGTTTAGATCTGGATCTATTTATGTTATACTTTATCTATGCTAAGGAGAACAATGACTCTGTTTTATTATGTTAAATATTGTGCATTCTCTGTGATTCTATTGTATATTGTTGTGCACATCTGTTTGCAATTGGGATAAGTTTGCATTCGGTTTGCTAAGGACCACTTCATTATTTTCTCCCTCAGGGTGCGGAAACCTGGTTCCAGCACCTACCCATACTGCTTCGGGTGAGACTTTGAACTGCACAAGCAAGTCATTGCCAAAAGGGCCAGTAGTTGGAGGGTCTGTTGGTTTATCCATAAAATTTGAACCTGGGTAAGGACCCCTCAAGCCATCAAATGATTTTTTCGTTGGAATCGGGATCATTTTGATGGATATTTGATGTTGTGGCATACGTCTCAAAACAAATTTCAAGATTGGTTGGATAGAAATATCCTTGATAGAAAGATCCTTGAATTCACACTTTAAGAGAATAGAAGTACTAAGTTGTCTGACAAACAATGGGTACCGAAATATATCTATACATAAGTGCATGAACTACAGAAGTGGTTATCGCGCTTAGCTAAATTACATCACTGCATAAAAGATGATGTAGTCACTGAGTGGACTCATGAATTAATCCACCAAGTAGAGAAGTTTGATAATAATATCACCCACGTGATAGATCATTGGATCGATCGCCTCTTCGAAGGATTTGTGATTGAATTTTCCATTGATCAATTTGTGTCATATTCTAAAGCAGAAAGAAGGTTTTTCAAAGGCCCTAGAGGTAAGTTCTTGTGCACATTGAAATTATTGTTGAAAATGCTATTGTGTGAACAGGGTTTTCTATGTGAAAATACTACTTGAATGCATCAAAGAGGTCTGAATACATGCAGTGGAAACGTTTACCACGAATATTATGAAAATTTTATTTATAGCCCTCTGAAGCTTAGATCTGATAGTGAACCTAAACCAGAAACTGCTAGCTCAAGTGAGTCTGAAGAAGAAAGCCCATCACACCAGAAAATATTGAGTTTGTTTCCAACCCCATCCACTCCACTTCTTCACTTACATCACATATCACCTACTCCACCATGCAGTCCATCTCCACCACCACCTCCACCTCCCCCTGAAGTAGATATGGCTGCATCAATGAATTTACTGAATTTCATAGGCATTGGAAATGAGGACACTTATCACTTCTGGTTTGTGACTGAGGTCGTATGGGAGTCTCAAAAAATTATCAATATTGATATTAGTAAGGCGCAATTGGCTACCCATTTCCAAGATTGCACATTATATTGGTACATCAGGTAGGCTCAAGCAAACCCTAATGCTACCTTGGAAAAAATCAAAGAAACCCTAAAAGATAAGTTTAAGAAGCCTAAATCATACACACAGTTGTGACATAAATGAAGGAGATCTGTCATGAGGCTAATGAATCTGTATGGGATGTCGATCAAAGTTTGAAGTGAACCATCAGAGATAGTGGATTTGTTATTGATGATACTCAGCATAAGGAATGGTTCATTGCTATGTTGCTCCGACATCTGCGCCAGCCCTTAGGTCAGAAAAATATTGCCACACAAGCTGACGCTTTAGAGGTTGCAATGAATTTGGAAGCTACCCCAACACCCATTGCATTCGGAACTCAACAAATTTAGAATCAGTTGGAGGCCATGCATCTAGATATTCAAAGTCTACGCAAAGACAAGGGAAAGGAAGTCTACAAAGAGGTTTGGTGTATAAAATGTAAATCTTCTAGGCACCATAAGGATCAATGTCATGTCTTCAACAATTATCTGAATGCTGGAGGTCATATTCCATTGAAGGCTCCTATATGGTGCAAAATCTATCAATTTCTTGATTACATGACACATATTCCTGCCCAAGGATTGGAAAGTATCAACCTGAATTGAAGCAACTGTTTTGCAAATTTTTTTCATCATTAGGCATGATACACAGCATGGTCCTACTTATGATATGATTCTAGATAAATATGAAATATATAGAATGCAGGTTGATCCTACATCACCATCATCCCATTCTGGGGGCGGAGGATTTCATGGCAGAGGAAGAGGCCGAGGAGGTGGATCAACTGGCCAAGGAAGATGACAAGTCATTTTATATAATTGTGGAGATGTTTCCCATTATGCACACGGTTGTTTGAGTCCACAACAACAATCCTATAGGTATTATGGACAATTTCATCATGTCATAGAATATTTCCCTATCCTGATTTCTAAAATGCACAAAAAGAAGACGTGGACCCCAACACAAAACCTTCAGATGGTTCATGTAGGAACTCGTAAAGAAGATCCCAGTGTGAATGTGGTTTAGGAGTTATGAAGTTACCAATGAAGATAAAGGAAATCAACCATCCAATGATGTATGGATTCGTAAAGCACCAGAGAAAAAATAAGGCTTTAATCTTCAGTACGCAAAAGAAACCTTTAGTGAAATGCGAAAAGAATTTGCAGAAGGAAGTGTGTCAACATCAAGAAGAACAATGAAGGAAGCAGGAGGAGATGAGGAGATCAAAACATTTTTTCAAGCATGTTAAAATTTACTGCGCAGCAAGAAGGCAGTCGAAAATCTGAAGGCATTGATAGATATTTGTGCAGAGAAGGAACAACCCATGGTAGAACAGCTCGCAATCAATAAAATATACAAGAACAAGAAGCGAACAGGTAGGGAGATGTGTATGACCACATAGATTGGTGCTTATGAAATGGACCAAGTTATCTTAAATCTAGGATAAGATGCTAATGTTCTACCTAAGAAAACATGGCAGTGTGTTGAGATTCAACAAGATGATGATCCCAGTGAAAATTAAGCACCTACACCAGGTGGGCCCACAGGATATTTTTAGGTGATATGTCTATTTTTAGAATTTGGATCGAAGTCTATTTTTAGCAGTAATCTATTTATAGATGGTTGAGAAAATTATATGGATGGATGGGAATCTATTTTTGGAATGTATGTGCGAAGTTGTTTCGCGGAATGCATGTCTAAAAATAGAATGCATGTCAATTATTGTTAGCCCTTAAAAATAATTGACGATAAATAATAATATATTCTCTTGAAGCACTTGATTTCAGTTAACTGATGTGGAAAACTAGTTAACTGAAGGAATTTTGAGTTAAAAGGTTGGTTGGTGGGACATGCTAGTGGACTTCATTGTAACTGAATGATACAAAGTTGTAACAGAGTTGGATGTGTAGTTATGTGAGTTGTAAGGTATTTTAACGCAGTTGTGCTAATTGTAACTAGTTGTAACTAAAGATACACTAGTGAGAGATCAGTGGATTAAATATTAAATTAATTCACATGGATTAATCTCACATGCAACTAAATATTTACTACTGTTAACTACATGCATGTCAGATCCAATGGAGACCCAGTTGAGAGATAGGTGAAAGGGACAGTTTGACTATCAGTTGTTACTATAGTGGGTGCACACTTGCAGCCAAACACACATTGGAGATGCCAATGAGGATTGTGCAGTCAAGGCAAGGCAAGATCAAAATCATTCAGAGGTTCTTGACCATCAAGGATTGCGCAGTGGAGGCAGGTTGTCTGGAGGCAATAAATTTCTGCATTTATTTGCCAATTTTTGTATGACAATGTGAGACGATTGTATATTGTACTGAGAGCTCTTGGATTAGATTTTTGCATGATATTGTTTCATAATCCATGATATATACATAATATATGATAGTGGGGTTTTTAGCTTTATTCTTTCCCGGTAAAAACATATGTGTTATGTGTGATTGATTTTTCTTCATGTGTTTGCAATTGGCGATTAAATTTCCACAAAGATTTAAGTAGAAGGATTATGTATTTAATAGTGGCATATAATTGTTAGATCAAGAGAATATAGGAAAAACATATTTGTATTAAAATTTCTACATAGTATCGGAGCAAATAAGATTACAATATTGAAGCAGTAGCTGATTTTGTTGGTGGAAACAATTTGAATTTGCTGCAAGAATTTCTTGGTGCGACGGTTGAGTAAACATCGAAATGGCTTTCAATGGTTTGTGGTTAGAGTATGCACTTGAGGGCAGCTCAAACTACATTTCATGGAAGGATAGGATGGAGGCAGTGCTTGAAGATAATGACTTGAAGTAATTCATCAACAATGACGTTCCTAAGCCCACCTTGATAGATGTTGCATTACTTGATGCCTGGCAAAAGAAAGTAGTGAAGACGAGAAGGATTATATTGGAAGGTGTGAGAGACCATATTGTATCAAGCCTTCATGGGAAAGCCACTCCATTTGCAATGTGGAAGGCTTTGACAGATCTTTTCCAAAGCAACAACGACTATAGGAAATGGGCACTGAAGGATAAACTCATAAAGATCAAAATGGAGAAGGGCGACAATATTCCTAAGTATCTCACAAATTTTGTCCAATGTCAAGATGAACTGTGGAGTGTGGGAATCACGGTTTCTGATGATGATTTGGTGAGTTTGGCTCTCTTGGGACTTCCTAAGAGTTGGCATAGTTATCAAGACTCTGTCAACGGATGGGAAAAATTTCGGATTGGGAACGACTGTGGTCGGATCTAGTGTAGGAGGAGTTCAAGTGGAACACTAGAGATGGCTATTAATCAAAGCATGATGATGAAGAGGATTGTGCTTTGGATGCCAAATCAAGGAAAGGGAAGGGGAATAAATCCCATTCAAAATATGAGGCTAAAGGCAAGAAGTTGGATTTTTCCAAGGTGAAGTGTTTTCATTGTCACAAACATGGGCATCTCACCACTAACTGACCACAGAAAAAGAAGAACAAGAACGCTACTGGAGTTGCAGCTAGTGAGGCCCTTACCTCGTAATTTGAACTTTATTTCTCTTTAATCGCATGCTTTGTTTCAAGCGCAATGGGATCAGTGTGGTATCTTGATAGTGGTGCTTCCTTCCACATAACGGGAGATAAGGAGCTTTTCAGTGACTTGGAGGAGAAATATCTCCAAATGCATATAGAGATGGGCGACGATGGACGATACAGTGCGACCGACATTGGTACCATTAACTTTGAGAGGGAGTCAGGTAAACCATTTCTGCTGAAAGATGTTATGCGTGTTCCAAGTCTGAAGAAAAACTTGGTCTCAATCATGATGTTGGAGGGTAGAGGTTATGACGTTGTTTTCAATTATGGAAAATCTTTCCTGTGACATAAAACAATGGGTCAAACCAAGAGGATAGGGATTCGAGTTAAGAATCTCTATAAGTTGTAGGTAGATGGCTGCACTGCAATGGTGGGCAAAGAAGAAGAAGTGGTGAGCCGGGATGAGGGAGAATTATGGCACAGGTGATTGGGCCATCTTCACCATGGCACCCTGAATATTTTGCAGTAGATTTCTACTGGACTTCCTAAGGGTACACTTGCGTAGATAGATCAATACAAGGGATGTACTATGGGTAAGTTTGTGAAGACCACATTTCATGAAAAGGAGAACCGTGCTTCAGTGATCCTGGAGAGAGTTCACACAGATGTGTGTGGGCCATTCTCAGTTGCTTCAACATCAAAACACAGGTATTATGTTATTTTTTTTATGACTATTCTCGTAGATGTTGGATCTTCTTCATGCAAAAGAAGGATCAAACATTCTCAAAGTTTTGTGAGTTTATAGCATTGCTGGAGAAAGAGTCGGGGAAGAAAGTGAAGGCTCTACAGAGTGATAATGGTGGTGAATATATCTCTATTGAATTCAAAGAGAACTCATAGCGCCTCATAAACCAAAGCAGAATGGGGTTGCGGAGAGGAAGAACAGAATGATCGTGGGTGTTTCACGAGCTATGTTGCATAATCAGGGCCTACCAATGCACTTGTGGGCAAAAGCATGCAACACTGCGGTTTATGTGCAAAACCGTTGTCCTCATAGCGTAATTGGCATGAGTACACCTAAAGAAGCTTTTACTGGTAAGAAACCGGATGTTTCTCACTTTAGGATTTTTGGCTCATCTATTTATGTGCATGTGACCAAGAACGCCAGGAAGAAGCTGGAGCTGACTACTTAAGTTGGGATATTTGTGGGGTACACAGAAACACCCCATAATTATCATGTGTATTTTCCAAATAGTCGAATGACTGTGGTGCGACTGGATATAAAATTCAATGAGGATAAATCCATGAAGTTGCCGCTTGACAGGGAGCTATACTTGCATGTAGAGGAGGAACTGCTTGTTCCCAAAGATGAGTCTCTAGATGTGGATCAGCCATAGGAGGAGGTTCATGGAGTGGAGGAGTCCACTCACGCAGAGCAAAACATCAGAACTGGCAGAAGGCATATCACAGAAGCTAAGAGGCTGAAGCTTGATGCGGCACAGAATGTAGGAGTCCCTACTTCACAGTGCAGACAGAGACAGTCTCCTGACCGATTGACCAGATACATGGCTCTCATGAGCAAATGTATTGTGACTGAGCCATCTTCCTTTCAAGAAGCAGTGCAGAAGCCCACATGGGTAGATGCAATGGTGGAGGAGTATGATTCCATTGTCAGAAACAATGCTTGGGAAATTGTTCCAGGGTCGGTTGATAAATCAGTGGTAGGTTCAATATGGATCTACAAGGTAAAGCAAGTTTTTTATGGGAGTGTTGAGAATTATAAGGCAAGATTTTTAGCTTGGGGCCTCTCACATGTCAAGGGGATTGATTATGAATAAACCTTTGCACCTGTCACACGGTATTCTTCCATAAGGACCATCCTTGCTCTCTCAGCGCGGATGGGTTGGCACATTCATCATATAGATGTGAAGACTGTGTTCCTTAATGGGACCATTGAGGAAGAAGTGTACATTGAGCAACCTGAAGGATTTGAGATCTTCAACAGCGAGTCGCATGTGTGCAGACTCAAAAGCGCATTGTATGGGCTGAAGCAAGCACCCCGTCCTTGGTACACTTAGATCAACAGCTATTTCACTAGACTTGGCTTCACTAAGAGTGAGGCAGATGAAAACCTATACCAGATTGTGGTGGATGGTAAGCTTTTAATCATTTTTCTTTATGTTGATGATTGAACACTGACTAGTGATGAACAGTCGATACACTCATGCAAGGAGGACCTTGCAAAGGAGTTCGAGATGAAGGATATGGGCCTCCTTCACTATTTCCTTAGATTGGAAATATGGCAACGAGAAGGTGAACTGTTTGTGTCTCAAGGTAAGTATGCAAGGGAGATACTCGGTAAGTTTCACATGGAAGACTGCAAACCCATGGATACTCCTCTTCCTGGAAAATGGATGAAAGAGGACACTACATCTGGAGAGGTAGTGGATGCTACTGTTTATCGACAATTGTTGGGTTCGCTCATGTATTTAGTTAATACAAGACTAGACATATGCTATGCGGTGAACCAGCTTAGTCAAGTGATGGTTAAGCCTACCAAGATCTTTTGGAAGGTGGCAAGCATGTCCTAAGATATCTCAGGGGCACATCTGAGTATGGCTTATGGTACAGATAGATGGATGAGGTGAAGTTGCATGGCTTCACAGATGCAGATTGGGCAGGCAGCCCAACTGAGACGAAGAGCACACTAGGAGGGGTTTTCAGTATCGGATCTACAAATATTTCTTGGTACAGCAAGAAATAGAGATCTGTGGAACGTAGTTTAGCGTAAGTGGAATACATGGCAGCAATTCAAGCTGCATGTGAGGCTATCTAGTCGGTTTGTTCAGTTCTCATTTAGATCCTATAGTGATTCATTGTGATAATTAGAGTTGCATTAAACTCTCTATTAATCCCATGTTTCATGATACATCTAAGCATATAGATATCCGGTATCATCATATCAGAGATTGTGTGTAGTGGAAGATCATGTTTCTTTAGTACATTCCTACGGAATATCAGGATGCGGATACTCTGACGAAGGTGCTCACTAGGAGCCAATTCGAATACCATAGAGACAGGATCGGGGTGAAGGATAATCCCTTTATTGTTGAGAGGGAGTATTGATATTCAAAAATATGATGATCCTAGTGAAAATTAAGCTCCTACACTAGGTGGGGCCCGCGGGCTATTTTTAGGTGATATGTCTATTTTTAGAATTTGGATCAAAGTCTATTTTTAGTAGTAATCTATTTATAGATGGTTGAGAAAATTATATGGATGGATGGGTGTATATTTTTGGAATGCATGTGCGAAGTTGTTTCATGGAATGAATGTCTAAAAATAGAATGCATGCTGATTATTCTTAGCCCTTAACAATAATTAGACAATAAATAATAATTTATTCTCTTGAAGCACTTGATTTCAGTTAACTGATGTGGTAAACCAGTTAACTAAAGGAATTTCGAGTTCAATGGTTGGTTGGTGGGACATGATAGTGGAATTCGTTGTAACTGAGTCAAACAAAGTTGTAACAGAGTTGGATGTGTAGTTATGTGATTTGTAAAGTAGTTTCACTCAGTTAAGTGAGTTAAACTCAGTTGTGCTAGTTGTAACTAGTTGTAACTAAAGATACACTAGTGAGAGATCAGTGAATTAAATATTAAATCAATTCACATGGAGTAATCTCACATGAAACTGAAGATTTTCTATTGTTAACTACATGCATGTCAGATCCAATGGAGACACAGTTGAGAGATAGGTGAAAGGGACAATTTGACTATCATTTGTGACTATAGTGGGTGCGCACTTGCAACCAAAAACATATTGGATATGCCAATGAGGATTACGCAGTCAAGGCAAGGCAAGATCGAAATCATTCAGAGTTTCTTGACCATCAGGTATTGCTCAGTGGATTCAGGTTGTCTGGAGGCAGTAAATTGGTGCATGTATTTGCCAATTTTTGTATGACAGTGTGAGATGATTCTACATTGTATTGAGATCTCTTGGATTAGATTTTTGTATGATATTGTTTCATGATCCATGATATATACATAATATATGATAGTGGGGTTTCTAGCTTTATGATTTCTCGGTAAAAACATCTGTGTTATGTGTGATTGATTTTTCTTCATGTGTTTGCAATTGATGATTAAATTTCCATAAAGATTTAAGTAGAAGGATTCTGTATTTAACAGTGGCATATAATTTTTAGATCAAGATAATCCAGGAAATACATACTTGTATTAAAATTTCTACACATTGCATGGGAGATCCAAAGCTAGAATTGTCTACCATTCAACTGTGCATGGCCAATCAGCAGAAGATTATTCCTTTAGGGAGGCTGTCACAAGTTGTGGTCAATATAGAGGGTGTTAAGGTGATGGAAAAATTTTAAGTCATCCCAATTGTAGATGATAATAATCCCTATCCTAGGCTTCTAGGGTTGGATTGGGACATTTACATGGATGGTGTTATCAATCTAAAGAAACGAGGGATGGAATTTGAAAGCAATGGATTCAGGGTAATCATTCCTCTAGATCCTGCAGAAGGCCAAAGGTATACTCAACCATTGCGCGCTGAGGATGAGATCGATAAAATATATAAGTTTACTTTGCGCGAGGAAGACTGGATTAATCCAACATCAGATGGGAATCTTAAGTGGGAGAAGGATAACTCTTGTTTTTTAGACTCTGATGAAGAACTAGAAAATTGGCATAACCAATTGCATGAGGTGTCTACATTGCGTTGTAATCGCGTGACCCGATCTATGCGATGTATAACATCTGAGGTATGTGATTTTCCGCACTATGATGGCTCAACTGATGTAAGCATGTTTATAGGAGAGCTTGAAAGGGCTATGCCTCAAGGACAGAGATTCCATTCTTTGGATCTTGGCTTGCGTGCTACTCTAACAAGATGGTGGAAAACTCATAAGGAGAATATGGGCAACTGTGAAGAATATGCGCGCGTGATTAGGTTGCGGTTTGAATGCCCATTCATTAAAATGGAAGATGTGTACTCTGGAAAAGAGGATCCATGCAGACATTTCTCAAGATGGAATCAGGTATGGGGTGTAGATCCAAAACTTGAATGGGTCCATATGTTTATTCACACATCGGGAAAGGTGCCTACTGAATGGTACTTGGAGATAGATTTGCGTAGAGGCGCTAATGAATGGTCTGCATTAACAGAGAGTTTTATTCTTAAATTTATCTTTGAGAGTGGATTTTATACAGTTGGCCAGGCTTTGTATAATATTCAAGAAGTAATATTTGATACAACAAGGCCTGCACTTGAGTGCGCCCCACTAGCCTGGGATGTGCAGATGAAAGGTATTGTAAATTGGAGGAACCTCATAGTTGAAGATAATGAATAAAATCCATGGAACATCATGACCCCTGAATCTCAGGGGCAATGCACAGTGGCTGGGCACTCAATCACGTCGCTGGATGTGACAAATCCCTTAAAGCTCAGATAGGTGAATATGTGAACTAAAGAAAAACCTAAGTTGGAAAATATTGGAGACTACTGGGATGATGATAATGTAGGAAAAGTTTCTGAGTTGCTCACAAAATATCAAGATCTATTCCCTAAAATATTTGCTCCAAAAATAGAAGAAAAGAGAGATCAACGCCTTATTCATTTACATTATATAAATTAACAATTCTTGGATGATACAAATGGCAAAACCTCCTTTCTATATATATCATTCCATGGGGTCACAAATTAATCCTAGCCGACCTAATAATAATAATGTAAGGGCACAACAATAACAATAGTGGCTTTTTATGGGGCACAATAATAACAATATGGGGACTACAAGGGCACAACAATAACAATAAGGGGGCTACACTAACAAAAATAAGGGACTACACTAGTAATATAGGGACCTAACATGCCCCTCTCCTTCAAAAAAGTTTTGTCCTCAACGCTTGAGTAGCTCTGGATGCTTCTGTATAAAATTATCATCCTCCCATGTGGAATCTTCAGTGGGTAAGTTCTTCCACTTGATGAGATACTCTGAAATTGATCGATTTCGTAGCTATCAAGTTCTTATTTCTGTGACTGCTTCAGGATCCAATATTATTTTTCCTTCCTCATCAAGTTCTGGCAATATTGTTTGAACTGCAAGTTTTTCACCTATAACCTTCTTTAATCATGAAACATGGAAAACTAGGTGCACTCGAAACGAAGTAGGAAGCTCCAATTTGTATGCCATAATACCAATATTTTGCAACACCTTTTAAGGACCATAATACTTTGGTGATAATTTATTATCCTTCTTAGCTTGCTTGAGGGAAATTTGTTTATATGGTTGTATCCATAAAAATACCCAGTCTCCTACATCAAAACTTCTCTTGTTGTGATGTTGATTTGCTTTTTGTTTCATTCTATTTTGTGCCAAATTTAGGTTGTCCTTTAAGAGTTGGAGAACTTGTTGTTGATTCTTGATGTGATCTTCCATTTCTTGCACCTTACAATTTTATCTTAAAGAGGATGTGATGGACGGTGGATGATATCCATAAAGTGCCATAAATGGGGTAATTTTTTCTGCAGTATGGAACGAAGTGTTATACCACCATTCAGCCAGATGCAACCACTTGACCCATTGTGTTTGTTTATCAGATACAAAACAATGAAGATATTTTTCCAAACATTTGTTCACTATCTCAGTTTTCCCATCAGATTGAGGATGATAAGAAGATCTATGAGCTAGTTAAGTACCCAAACAAGAAAATAATTATGTCCAAAAATTTGCATTAAACATTGTATCTCTGTCGCTTACAATAATCTTTGGGTTTCAATGTAGCTTTTGAATTGTTTCCCTAAATGCAGAAGAAACTGTACTTTCTTTAAATGGATGAGATAATGCACAAAAGTGTGCATACTTCATAAGTCTAACAACTACCACCATGATTACATTATTTCCTTCGGACTTAGTTAAACATGTGATAAAATCCATTGAAACCTCCTTCCAACGTTGACTTGGATTGGATAAATATTGGAGAAGACACAATGTCTTAATTGTCTCAACTTTATTTTTATGGCCAACCAAACATTCTGCCACAAAATTTTGAATATAAGATTTAAGGCCATCCCAAAAAAAATATTTCTTCACCCTGTGGTAAGTTTTTTAAAAACCTAAGTGTCCTCCTAAGGGAGAGGTGTTCAATTCCAAAAGAATCTTTTGTTTTAGTTGGGAATTCTTACAAAGATACAAGTGATATTTGTACGATAAGGAATCATTTTTTTAACTAAATGTATAATATGTATTAGGATCTTGCTGCAACTTTTGAATGAATTTTCACACTTCTTCGTCATTCTTCCATTCTTCCCTTGCTTCAATTATCCAATCTGGTTGGATAATAAAAATGGCACAAAACAATTCTTCCACCTCTTCATCCTTTATTGAGAGTGCATCTGAAACAAAATTTAGCTTCCTTTTTTTGTAGATGATTTCAAATTCATAACCCAACATATTTGTGACTCATTTTTGTTGCTCTTCTGAAGATATTCTTTGTTCCAAAAAATATTTAAGACTGTCATGATCAATTTTTACCTTGAATTTTCTTCCCATTAGGTAAGGTTGCCATTTCTTTAGTGTGTGTAGTATTGCCAACATTTCCTTCTCATAAATAGCTTTATGTAAATACTTTCCTTTGATTGGATGAATTTAAAAAGAAATGGGTCTTGCTTCTTGCATTAAAACATCACCAATTCCATTTCTTGAGGCATCACATTCCACAATAAAAAAATTTGTGAATTCTGGCGCAGCTAAGACCGGTGCTAGGCACATTAACTCTTTAAGATGTTCAAAGGCCTTAGTTGCTTCAGGTGTCCATGAAAATGCATCTTTCTTCAATAATGTTGTTAGAGGTGTTTCTATTCTTCCATAATTCTTAATAAACTTGCGATAATACCCTGTTAACTCAAGAAATCCTCCCAACTGCTTTATGGTTGTGGGGACTTTCCATTTCTTAATGGCTTTAATTTTATTAGGTTCTACCTTAACACCCTCCTGAGATACAATATGACCCAAATATTCCACCTCTTGTACTCCAAAGAAACATTTGGAGGTTTTTGCATATAATTGTTTCTCTTCCAATAGTTTGAGCACCTTGTCAACATGTTGAACATGATCCTTCCAAGACCTGATGTAGATTAGTATATCATCAAAAAAAACTAACAGAAATTTTCTAAGGGAGGGTTTGAAAATGGAATTCATCAACCCTTGAAATGTAGAAGGTGCATTGGTAAGGCCAAAAGGCATGACCAAAAATTCATAATGACCCTCATGAGTTTGAAATTTTGTTTTCAGAATATCTTCAGTCTTCATTCTAATTTTATGATATCCCGAATGAAGACCAACTTGGAAAAATGAATTTCTCCATGCAATTAATCCAATAATTCATCAATCACACGAATGGGAAATTTATATCTAATAGTGATCTTATTGAGCTCCCTATAATCTGGACATGCGCCATGATCCATCCTAGTTGTGCACCAATACTACTGGAGCAGAGAAAGAACTTTGACTAGGTTGAATTATACCAACCTCTAACATTTTTGCAATCATACGTTCAATTTCTCTCTTTTGGACATAAGGATATTTGTAAAGCCTAATGATCATAATTTGGATTAGGGGAAAATTTTGCTCAAAACTTAAAGTTCTCAGAATTGCACCAAACTATAATGACAGCGACCGACCCGTCGCCTGGAATCTAACACAACTTGTTTCGTTGAAAACCAAGTTCGGATGAAGAAGTTATGGTTTGTTGATCGTCGTTCAGAACAGGTAAATGTTTTAAAAAAAATTGCCGAACAGGTACAAGGTGATGACATGTCAGTCCAGTTAGCATTTATATAATATTCTTCAGTTTATTTCCAATGGGACTGTGACAAGTGTCACAATTGGATTCGCCATTTTGGTTTGTGAAGGTGAAATTTGCCCAATTTCCTCCAAGGTTGAATGTGGGTTCATGAATTTTTAAGTGCTGGAAATTAATTTTTAATGTATAAAGGTTGGATATATATATATAGATATATTATATCTCAAACCTTACAGATATTTTATTTCCGCATATTTAAACCTAAGTCCTAAGTCTGAGTTATAATCTGGTGGCATATGTTTTAAACTTTGGGATATACCATACGACGAAGGCGTATTATTGTCGGAGCACATTTACCAAAGGATTTCAAAGTCTGAAAACTATATTTGAGCACATATAATAAACATTGGATTTAATGTGTAATATTAGACATGTGGAAAATTCATTAGCCATAGCTTGACATATTCCAATGGCACAATTTAATATGTCATTGTATAATAAAAACCTTGCAAAGTCCGCAAAGTATTTGGAGCATGTTTAAAGGTTTAGGTTAATACATATTCGGTAGCCAAAAACATATGTATAAGTGTGAGGTCGGGGTTCGACCCCAAGACCTCCCATAATCCACTCCGCACTCTTACCAATGAGCCACCACTGCATGCCTTGAAAAGGATGCACACAAAATGCAATTTGAACAGATGTGGACTTGCGATGGCGGGAATGGAGGGGGCCAGCTCTCCTCCCACATGACCCTACCACACAACCACACACCAACGCCCACGTTAAATGCGCTTAGTGAGTGTTAATCATGCTTAGAAATTAATTAAATACTCTTAACATTTCACGACAGTTTCAGTCGATTCCCCAAATTCAGTGTAACTTCCAGATTTTTCAGAGTTAACTCGTAGTTCTTCAGATTTAGAGGCAGAATCTAGGGGAAACTTTAATGGATCATATCTTGAGCAATTTTCGACCAATTTTGGGTCAGGAATAGTGATTCCTAGTATATTTGCATGCTCTAAATCCATTGGAAAAGATTGCATAGGCAACGGAGCAAGTCTACATGTGCTTTTGTCACTTGAAGAATTTTGAAGCCTAGGGCCATCAGGAGGGATGGTCATACCCAGATCAGGTGGAGGCCAAATGGAGTGAATGAACAGTTATTTTTAGATGTATTTGATGTTCTTAACATAGTGGTACAGTTTGAAGAGGCATTGGAGCACATCTGAAGGTGATTTTTTCACTTTGGAGATTAAACAAGCCCATGGCCACCAAGATGGGAGATCAAGCCTAGATCATCTGGTAACCAAATTCAGAGATTCAATAGTCACTTTTGGGGTTTTCATGTCTTCTGAAGCCAATGGAGTAGTCATAAAATCCATTGGAGCAACAAAAATTCTTGTAATCAGACATTTGACGCATAATCCCAAGAGGGCCTAGTTAGTTAAAGTAGGTCCATGGAGATGTAGCCCAGGAGGGGTGAACTCCATTATCATCCATTTTGTTATGTGATTGCTATAAGTTATATTTTTGTATTTCATTTGCTATATGTGAGTTTTAAAAAGTTAATTAACTCATAATTTGATCATGAAAAACACATGAAAACTTGGCACCTAAACCCCTTCACAAGTGGTTAAATTGAGACGATCCTTAAACACATTTTTAATACTGATGAGGGAGCTAGAATAGCAATAACTAGTTTGCCCATATTCTGATCACCTGATATTTGGAGGAACACTTCCTAGAATCAAATGAATATCATGATCATGATCATGAATAGGTGGGAGTCCTTTGGGGTTTTCAAACAACTTGGAATGATTGTCCAAGACTTTTTGGAGATATGGAGAAATAGATGATTTTGATGTTGGAACTTATAGTGAGCATAATTGTGCAATTACGCCTCGTTTTTCTTTCTTTGAAAGATTTTTCATGACATTAGAGCTTATTATATTTCTCGGATTCCCTGCGATACCCCATAATTCAACTTCCTTTCCTTCCAAAAAAAATTCAAGAAAAATTCTTGAAAATTAAAAGCTATCGTCCCCAAATATTTAAACCATTGTACTCCTAGTATAACATCAGCACCTCCCATTGGAATGGAAAGAATTGGACTATTCAATACATATTCCCCCATGGTTAGCTTGATATTATGGTATTTTCCAGAGAAATTTATAGCTCCTCCATTTGCAACCATCACTTGACACTCTGGTGCTGGGTATAGGAATAAATTCAATTCCTTGACTACCTTACAATGAATAAAATTATGGGTACTACCCAAATCAATCAACACTATTACCTTTTTCTTTTTTATATGTCCTTATATCTTGAGAGTTTGAGGAGTGGTAATTCCTACCAATGCATTATAGGATATGGTCGGACTCATTTCTTCATTCTCTAGGGTTGGTTCCTCGTATATATCCTCTTCTTTTGAAGTTTCTTCTTCATTTTCTTCCTCCTCTTCACAATCTATGTAAAATAATTTCTTCTCAGCACACTTATGACCTTTTGTGTATTTGCTATCACAACTGTAGCAAATCCCTTTTGCTCCTTTTTTCTTCCAATTTTTTTGGTGTCAACCTTGTAGGTTGTGGAAGTCTAGGAGTAGCAACACTTCCATATTTATAGATGTTAGTTGTAGGCTTCCTTGTCACCATAATTTTACATTCAAATTTTCTTGCCAACTTGAATGCCTTCTCCACTAAATCAGGTTCCCAAAGGCTAACCTCATGTTGGATGTTATCCTTTAAAGTCCCTATGAAGACACCAATCATGTGTTCCTTTGGAATATCAACTACTCTTATATTCAATTTTTGAGTCCTCAACTTGCTCCACCACTGAACCCTTTTGTTTGAGATTTATCAATTGGCTAAAGAAGGTGTTGTTCTTTTTATCCTCATAATGTGATATAATTTTCTCCATAAAAATTGACTAAGTGACATTTTTTTACGGGAGCAAAGCCATTGATACCATACAAATGTATTTTTTTCTAAATATAAATTTTCCATGCATACCTTTTGTGTGTTTTGCACATTATTGAGATCAAAATATTGCTCCATCTGTAGTATCTATATTACGGGATCCTTGCCATCAAACTTCCTCATATCGATATTTGGAATATGGTGGGTCTTCAATCCAACATTAGAGTTTATGAAATCACAATTAACATCTATTTTGTTCTCATAATGAGTTTCCTCTACTATCTTTTCACAATTAAGAATCATTTCTTGTACCAACTTTTTCAAACCTTCTATGTATGCTTTTAGATCATTTTCATGTCTTCCATTTTTTATTTGATGTCATCCATCTTATAGTCAATTTCATTCTTCAAACCATCCATCTTAGCTTCCACGCCTTTCTTCAAAACTTCCATTTCAATTTTTGTTGCTCTTTGTGAGATCGAAAATTGTTGCACTTGCTCTTGTAATTTTGACATATCATGTTACTTTTCTTCCTCTTCATGAGTCATAGTAGAGCCTTCTCAGGGCTTAATGGGCGTCAAATTATTTTTAGGGAGGATTTTAGAACCCAATACTAATATCTATGCTTCAATATGCCATTGGAAACACTTCAAACTGATTTTTCAAACAAGACTTATGCAATTTGAAAAACAATACACACCTTTTTCTTCCTTTTGAGGAGCTCGATATTGAAATTGATGTATCTCTATAATTTCAGAGCCCCGAGATTTTATCTTCAGTCCTTTAGTAACCCTATGAATCTTCTTTTTAATGCCACTGGTCTGGCCATATTTTTATTCTTCAAGACAAAGTTATGCCCAATCTCCCAAAATGACCTAATTATGGACTCATTCAGTAGAGCGAACTTGTATGGCGTGCCCACAGGGGTTTCACTGCAGGGAAAATACCATAGCACGTGGATTCATATTGAGAGATATATATTGAGGAAAAAATGACGTGATATATTGGGGGATATATAGGGGATAAAGGGTTTTTATTTTGGAAGGTATAAAAAATGGAGCTCAAAGTTAATGAAAAAATATAAAGGGGTATAAAAAATGTTAGTAAACAAATGTATACCTACAATATATAGTGAAAGTAGGGTTTTTTTAAATTGGGAAGGTGTATTGGTTTTATATTGGTAAGGCGTTAAATAATGTGATTTTTAGAAGCACTTTCTAATATGTACTCAAATTAAGGGTCTTGTTTTATATTCTATGATTGCATGTGATATGTTAGAGGTTTATTAAGTGAAGCCCCTGTGGGCATGCCATATGTCATTGTTTCCTCCTTCGGCTTTGAAATAGAAACTAAAGTTCGTGTACTTTCAACTGTAGTTTACAGAATTCTAATTCGATTCTCAGAGAGAGAGTTATGACAATTTTACCAAGGTCACCTCTTTGAGATGAAATTCGGGAGCCTGCAAAAACCCTAACTTCCTTAGATCATATCTCTGAAATGAACCAAGATCTGAAATTTTTACACAAAGTTCCTTAGGATTTCTTCGCAAATGGTTTTTTTTTTTAAGCTTATTAACCTTCATAGGAAAAAAAATTATAGTGAAAATTCCACGATGATCTATTTGAAGTAGCAAAACCCTAGAATCCAAAGCTCTGATACCAAATGTTATGAAACTAGCTCCAAAAATAGAAGAAAAGACAGATCAACACCTTATAAATTAGCCACTTCGAGGGGGAAACCTCCTTTACATTACATAAGTGAAAATTTCTTGGATGATACATGTCAAAACCTCCTTTCTACATATAGGAGTCCATGGGGTCACAATATAATCCTAGCCGACCTAAGAATAATAATGTCAGGGCACAACAATAACAATACTGGAATTTTTATGGGGCAAAATAATAAACATATGGAGGCTACAGAGGTATAAAAAAAATAATAAGGGGGCTACACTAACAATAATAAGGGACTACACTAGTAATATAGGTACCTAACACAATGTCAGTAATGTAAAGCAAATTTCAAAAGAAGAATGATCGTACTTATTACATGAAGAGAGCTTTATAGCAAATCTTATAGTCTAAGACATACCTTAAGTTTCCTTAATAAACCATGTAGGCCATAAATTCTTGAAGGGTAGAGCTTTTTCCTCGCTTCAATTTTATCCTTTGAACTCTCCTCCATAACACTTTAGCATTCAACAAGCTTTCCTATCCAAGGAAAATATAAAGAAAAAGGATATTAGCATATAATACAAACAAGTCTTGATGTGAGGAGGAAAACAAACGTGAAAAGTGAAACAAATAAAAATATACTTATCTTTTGGAAAATGGTGAAGGATCCCTCTTAATCTAATCCTTTTGAGGGATCAATACAACCAATAAAAATACAAAATGCTCTAACAATACATGCTAGATCTACAAACTCTAGAAATCAAAACATAAAGGAAAAAAATACAAGAATAAGAAGGATATGTGGGGGAGGACATAGTAGTATAAGTCCTTGAATTCTAATTCCTCAGTCTTGCCCATATTTGGTGGAGCTTCATCGAAAATATTTTCTTGATCCGTATCTCTCTTCTTATTCCTTGGATTCTCTGGACATTGACTTTTATAATGACCCATCTTATGGCAGTTGTAACATTCAATTTTATATGCGTCAACTTTCTTATTTGCTCCTTTGAACTTCTAGAAGGTTCCCTTCTTCTTGTGATGAGAATAATATGCATTCGAGGTGTTTTCTTCTTCATCCTCCTTTTTGTTGTTTACTAAGAATATTCAGGATTCTTCTTGACTTCATACATTCCACATTTGTTTAAATGGTGGAGTATCCTTCCTACTGTTAATTCATGATGTAAAAGCACTCCAAGATTTTGGTAGACCTAGAAGATCAGTAATTACGAGCTCTTTTTCCTGATGTGATTTCATCTATTACTTGGATTTCATATCTTATTATGTAGATTCTTACAAAATATTATGAAACAATATCATCATTCGTCATCTTAACAGTTCTTAGTTCATTCTTGAGGCTTGCTATTTTACAAATGTTCTTTATTGTGAATAATTTGGAGAGAGCCTCATACATTTCTTGAGTGGAATCTATGTTGGAAATATATGGAATTAAGTTGTCCTTTACTCCATCCACTATTAGGTTCATGGTTACAATTTTGGATTCTCCAAAACTTCTCTTTTTCTTCTTAAACTATTGGTTTCTTGAATTCCCCTTGAATAAGATTCAATACTTTAAATGTTTTTCAAGGATAAGATCTATCCTCTTTTTCCATGCCTTGTAATTGAAGGCTCCTTCTAGTTTATTTTTCGCCTTCATTGAGTTTGTCATATTGATATTTTTTATTCCTTATGATATAACCTTGAAAATCCTTATTCGATTCCTTGTGACCTAACCCTGAAACTCCTTATTCTCCTTTCAGTAGATCTTCATGTTGCCTTTTTCTTCCTTCTTTCACCTTAGCTAAAACCATGATAGAAAATCATAAAGGTAGAAATATTTTCTTATGTTGATAATTACTTTTGATATTATTATATTCTTATTAGCTTCTTTATGTTCTTCCTTTATCTTCTTCTCATCAAGCAATCATCAAAGAAAAAACATATATATCATAGACACCAAATGTAGCCACTCATCCACGGATAAAACCCCTATATAGGGGAAAACTTGGTCAAAAAATCTTCCTTCACTTGATTCAAAATGAGATAGACCAAGACCCTAGACCCAAATACCTCCCTCCTCCACTAATTTAGCCTTTAAAATGTTCATCCAACCTTCAAATACCGACTACATGAATACTGCATCAACACTACTTCAATACTTCATCAATATTGCATCAAGGACAAATTTTGACCTTACTGCATCAAAATTTTGGCCCCATCTTCTCCAGAATTTTGGCCCCAAACTGCTACGAAATTTTGGCCTCCTGCAAAACTTCAGAATTTCACACGTGTGGGATAGGAGAGAGAAAAAATCGAGTTCCTTAGGCAGATAAAGTCCTTCTTCTTCGCTAACCCTTTCCACTTCTTCCCTTTAAATTCACACTTTTTTTGGCCCCAAAAGTTTCATATCGAACTTGATGTGTGTGTGTGTGTGTGTGTGTGTGTGTGTGTGTGTCAAATGATGTCAATTTGATGCCTTCATATAGGTGTTTCTTCCCATCAGTTTAGGTTGATTTATCCTTCTTTGAGGACAACTTGGAGGAGGCCTAATTGACATATTTTACAATAACATAAATTTCTTCTTTGAAAAATAGAGCCAAAAAAGGGTCTTTTACATTATGAAATGGACAAGGACACTTGACATAAACCCTAGAATCCTTCAATGGAGGATTTGACCTAAAAACAATTGACCCACGCATGAAACCCATGCTTTAATAAGTCAATTTCTTTAATAATAAAATTTTGTTTTTTTTCTTTGGACAAATACATTACATCATGACTCAAATATAATTATGAAGACAGACACTAGTTACATTATTCAACACTAATCTCATCTCAAACGTGAGTGAACCTTGAGAGATATTGCACTACGATTTAATTTTTTTGTATCATGATGTTTCTGAGCTTGTCCTTAAATGCCAATTTTCCGACATCACTGCTATTTTCGAAAAAATTTGTGAGGGTATTCCACATAGAAAATGGATTCTCCTTTCGATGCAAATTCGAGACTATAAGGTCCCTTACACCCTCTAGGATGATCCTCCTAACTTTGTAGTGTCTTTCTTCCACTAGGCTAAATGACAGAGCATCTGATGTTGTTGGTTTCACAATGTCAGTTTGGATGTATTCCAACACTCCATTATCATTGAGAAAAACCCCCATTGTTTCCTTCCAAGCTATGAAATTCGAGGTTCCCTCGAGGGCATACTCGAATCTCAATTCATTGAAAGACATCTTCCTAGTACTGAAGAAAATTTCTTCACAAAATCTAAAATTCGAAATTCCTGAAGGAGAAGTTAGAATAACTAGTTTCTAATGTGATTTCATTGCTTTGAAACCATGTAGAAATTGATAGAAATTTTCTACTACTGATGAATTCAAACTGAGAACAAAATATTGCAAATTTCCTCTACAATTCTGCGGAATGGAAATAAAAATTTAGAAACACATGAAATGACATGCAACCATTAAAAACACAAGAATGCAATGATTTACAGGGGAACCCAAATGGGAAAAACCCCTCCGTTGCTTTGCATAAATTCAGATGAAATGAAAAGTTCTTACAATGACTTGCTTCAACTCCGAAGCACACCTTATAAAATGATTCTCCTATTGAATTATTATCTCTCGCAAACACTTAGCCTATTCAAGCCCCCATCTTCCTCCTATTTCCTTACACAATTCTCGAGAAATCAAGCTCCTAAACAATAGGGGAAGTCCCTATTTCCTTGCGCAATTCCCAAGGAATTGATCATCTTCCTCAAGTGAAAAATATATAGACTCAACTAGTATACAATTAATTTTACATCATGCCTTTTCCTCCACTCCAGCTAGGAAATTCAAATTCCATGCATGTCTCGACTAATTTTGGTTGATTAACTAGTTAACTGATAGATCACTGAGTTGAAAACAGTCATAACTAATCAACTAACCTTCAACTAACTCCATTAATTAATATAGCTCAATTAACTTAGTTCAACTAAAAATAACTAAACTAGATTTTTAAATTTTAGAAATCACCACATGCACAACTCTACTCCAAGCCTACAAACTCGAATTAGCTAATATAACTAGGAGAAAAAGCCATGTCACACAAGTTAACTACCATCCAAGTCATCCCACTGATGTGGAAAATAAAATTATTCAATTTGAATAAGGAAAAAGTGAAGTTGAGCCTTTCTTGCTACAATTCCTAACATGGCCTCAAACAAGCACAATGGGCCTAGTATGAAAATTTGACTTAACATATTCCGAAACTAAATTTCAAACATTATGATCTTGATGATGCAGCTTTGTTTTCAAGGAAGTTGGAAATTTTTTTGTATATCTTGTGGTGTATGTAGATGGTGTACTGATGACAAGGACAAATCAAAATTACATTGCATCCATAAAGAAAGAATTGAGAAAATGTTTCGAGATGACATATTTGTGATATGTTCACTATTATCTTGGTATTAAAGTAACCCAACATCCAAAGTATATATTCCTCACTCAAAAGAATCACATTGGGGATCTATTGGATAAATTTGGCATGGATGAGTACACTCCAATGGAACAAAAATTAAATCTCACATCGATAGAAGGAAATGAATTTAAGGATGAAACAAAGTACAAACAACTCGTAGGAAGTCTTAAATACCTGACTACTACCAGACCAGACGTTTCATTTGTTTTTGGAATCCTCTCCGAGTTTGTGCAAAAAGCCTTGTGAGGGTCATTGGTTTGCTACAAAATTAATTCAAAGGTACTTGAAGGTAACTCAAGACTTTGGACTCAAGTATACACAGCTGGATGACTTAACCTTGATTGGATATTTTGATCCATATTTTGATGGAGATAAAGAAAAATAGAGTCTTGGATAAGGAGTTGTCTCCTTGAGGTCACGCAAACACACAGTTCCAAAAAATTCCACAACAAAGGCAGAATATTTGGAAGTTGAAGAAACAACATAGGGAATTGTGTGGCTTAGAAAAAATATGGAAGATTTGCAAGAGAAACAAGTGCATTCTACTCCTCTTTTTATTGACAATAATTTTGTGAGAACATTGGCCAAGGACCCAAAGTTCTGTGATAAAACCAAGCATATCAATACAAATTATCATTTGATTTGACATCATGTTGAGGCCAAGACTATTCACCTACACCATTGTTCAATGAATGAGCAAATTACATAAACCTTCACCAAAGTTTTTGGAAGGGAAAAGTTTGAAAGATTCATAATGATGCTTTGACTCACCAACATCCTTTTAGATTAAGGGGGGGAATGTTGACACCTAATCTTTGTGATTGAAAAAATTGAAAATAATGTAAATAAGAGAATAAAGAAGAGAAAGATACAATGACATATGAATTCCAATAGTATCACTCTCCTTGTATATATTATTGATCTCTCTTAATGAAATTTATTCATTCTTAGTAATTGGTTTGTTTCTTTTAAATTATCCAAGTGTGATTTACTTTTCCTACAATTTAATTTCCTATAAGTATGTTTTTTTCTTGCAAGTGTGGTGTGCTTTGCTAGATTAGTGACCTGTGAAAGCATCTATATTTTGAACTATGACAATCATTATATTACTACAAATTCACGACACTTAATATTTTGCGCTAGCATAGATTGTTCACGATACTTTGCAAGTTCCAAACAAACCTTAGACTGACAATTTAAATGCACAATTGATTAGTTGCTCTTAAGATAATTAAAATTAATTGAAAGGCTTGTCAATATAGAAGGTCATTTGTTGAATATTGACCATGAAAAAATTATATATACACATTTTCTTTTGCATTAGTATATTACCTAAAGTGCCTTATTGGCTAGGGTCATGCGTTGTTTCCCTCTTAAATGATTTTAACCACATAAAAGCATTAGTATACTAATCTTTGATTTGATTCTGTGAGAAATTGTTTAAGGCGATCATCTTGTGTGGAAATACATTATTTTTTCAAGCATGGTATCAAAGCCCATTTGAAGACCCATTCACATTGTTGATCAAGATATTGAACTTGTGTCACCACATTATCAAAATATTTTTTAGTGTGCATATATGGGATGAATTGATTGTTTTTTTTTATTTTGAGTGCTACTTTAAATTGGAAAGGCTTTTCATTTTATTAAAAAATGTTTCCATTTTCCCAAGGTGCGTCCACTTTTGTGGATCGAAATGTATAAAATTTGATTATGTTTTTTTTTTTTTCTCTAAACTAATAGTTAATATTTTTGGCTTGTGTGTGCTCTTTGTCATGCACTTTATGCAACCTCACAATTAAAAAATAAGTAAGAAAGTGTTTTCTTTTTGGTGTATGCTCTTTGTTTTTCACTTTATGTAAATTCATCCAAGCAGAAGCAGAAAGAAAAATTAAATTTTATAAGTAAGCCAACTAAGATAGAACCATTGTAAAGTTTCATTTTTTTTCTTAAAAATTCTGCTTCTTTTATGTACAATCGTTTTTAAAAAATTGTAGGAGAAAACAAGGATGTTTCAAGTAAGCACACAATTAATTCCGTTCATGGAATATCATCAAATCTATAATTGACTATGCCTAGATCTTAGAGAAATGACAATTTTATTGATAAGTTCTTCACAATTGTAGCAAATATCTTATTGTGACTAATCCTGATGATTGTGACAGAAAGAAAAAAATAAAAAATAAAAATAAAAATTTACCCATTATAGAGATGGTGTGATTTGATATTAAAAAGAAAAAAAAAACCCTTTCCTCCATAATATTTGTTATTTATTTAATATTAGTTCACCTAGATGAAATTTATTTTATTGAATAAAAAACCTTGACTTCAACTCTTACTTTTTAGTAAGTTATTTAAAAAAAAAAAGTTACATGCACCCCTAAATTTCACATAACTTTATTATAAAGAAAATTTAACTTAAATTATAAAAATGTATCATTATTGAATAACTTTAATTTTATTTTTGTAAGTTAGCTTTTGCATCTCTTTAATTTACAAAGTGATTATAAAGTTATTACCACTTTTTGTACTTGTCTTTTTTTTTGTAAGCTTGGCGGATCATTTCTATTCCTTTTCAAAAAGAAGACAAATTTTACAACAACATCTAACAGTTTTAGATGGCCTCAACCCGTCCACTGGGAAACCGATTATATTGGCCATCTAACTACACTGTAAGCCATCCAAATTTTAAAGGTTCTCAAATTGTCTAATAATGCAATGTAAGTCTGAATATCCTTGTTTCTCCTAATATCTATATAACTAAAACATTAGCAAAAATATTGTAAACCCATAATATGAACTACACAAAATTTTCAAAAATCTTGACCCTGTTGATCATCTTGTTACCCATCAAAGGAATCAATAGGCACCAGATCTTTGGTGCGAGAACCCAACAACTCTGTCTAAGGAAGGCAAGGGATGTGCTTCTCAATCAAGTTGAGGCGAACATTTTGGAGCTGGATTTGGCACTGGATCAGTTAAAATTCTATGTGATTTTTTTGTAGCTCATAATCTTTTTTGGGTGGCCCAACAGACCCTATTGCTTTCACCATGATGTTCTTCATAATCTAGTAGAGATAGATTGTATGTTGATACTGAGTGTATCTTCCATGAGAGTGACCAGGGTTCGGGACTAAATACTTCCCATTCCTCTAGGTCAAAATCAGAGTTCTCAACTTGTTGCTTTAGCTTTGTTTCCCAATTGGATATCAATTAATGAACATGTGGAGGCGTATTTCTATAGTATACCTGAGTAGCTTCCTTGGACTTCCCCACAAGGTTTCGACGCCCTCTACCCCTGGCTAGTTGAGGTTGGGCTTGTTTGCCTCCATGCCCTCGATCGTTGTTGCGGATCGGGGTCCAAGATGCTCGACCATTGTTCCTTTTCTGGGAGGAGGGACGAGCCATGGAAATGTATTGCAGACCACACAAGGGAGCACGATATCGAAACCAGGAAAACCAAGAGCCAATCTTCCAGAATCCCAACCAAGTTAAGACACTACCTGTAGAGAGGCTAGAAGGCATGGAAACTTTACTAGACCAGAAGATATTTAACCCTGAAAATATGAGTATACATGATACAAAAAAACAGTGAGAAACAAAGATAGAAAACCCAAAATCCTCCTCAGTAATGACCCAACCGTAACCCAAAGGGCCAGATTGATTTCCTTCTGAACCCAGAAGCCCTTTGAAAACATAGCTCTTCGTCGAGCAAGGAAATTCTTCATACAGTTAATCCAGGCCACCTAAAGAAGTTGGTCTATCATTAATGAAACTAATTGCTCAAAATGCCATGAACCTAGAACACTATATGAGACCCCAACAATAATTGCAGAGTGTAAAGCCATCAGAGAAAGAAAAGTTCCAAAGAGCACAGAAAGATTGGAAGGGAACACAATTTGGGGAACACATATAACATTTCTTTTCTCAATAAAAACCCAATAACCCTCAATAATTCCCACACTTCTCAATTTAAAAACAACCATCATGAATTTCATGCAATGAAAAATAACCATATATGAGGGGAGAGACTTAGAATTAACAAAGAGAGCATACCCGCACCAAACATTTGTCGACTGGGAGACAAGGAAGCACGGGAGCCACACATCCACACCATGCCTGGAACCTAGAGGAAACGCTCACCTGGAGCAGAAGACCACACAACAGTTCTGAAACAAGACCTCATAGCCAAACTTGGTTATCGAAACCCACACCTCCCAAAACTCTTAACATCGTTCATCGCCACCTTTCCCATGCAGGGATATAAATGAGGGTCGTCACATGACCGCCTTGTTGTTTCCTTCATGATTACTTTGTCCTTTGCTTAGATCCCACCGAGACCACTACGTCGGCTTGCACCCCAATCAGGGATTGTTACACTTGTCTTTATCATAATGTATATAATAATTTTTTCATGGACTTCACATTAATATGTGTTCTGATCAAAAAAAATCACATGACACTTCAACAATTATATATATATATATATATAATTTATTGGTTTTGTAAATAGTTAATTAATGGGAGGTTTTACGACACTTTTTCGAGTTTTATTTATTATTTTCTTATGTTTTTTCCTATTTTCAACTAACCTATAGTTACTTGGCCATCAAAAAAAAAGATTAGGGATTGTGGGCTAATTTTCCATGGTTTTTTCAAAAAAAAGATTTGTCAATTCCTATTTTTTCTAAAAATGATTCTCCCAAATTGTATAGTGTAAAATTATTTTACCCTAAAAATCACAAAAATAAATAGACTATGTAAAAACTCATTGAAAATTTGAATATTTTTACAAAAATTCTCCCAAATTTTATAGTGTAAAATTATTTTACCGTCAAAATCACAAAAAAAGAAATTAGAGACTATGTAAAAAATCATTGAAAATTTGAATATTTCTACAAAAAATGATGTTTAAATGTTTTACAATTTATGTGTTCACGTAAGATTCACCAAATTTTTAAAAGTCTAAAATCTTTTTTCATCCCTTAAATTTTCCCTATTAACCATTACTCTACAATAAGAGTTCAATTCTCCTCCACCAATACAATGATACAAAAATCAAATTGTAATATATCAAAAAAATAAAATAAAAATTAATGTGTAGTATGGACTAATAAGATTCACTAAAGTTTCTAAAGTTTTAGATAAATTTTCATCCCTAATTCCCCACCTATAAAACTATACAAAAATCAAATTATAATATATCCCAAAAAAAATAAAAATATTGTTTAATGTTTTACATTGACAAATAGGTAAATATTTAATTGTTAATATAGAATTTGTATTTTTTCCCATTACTTTGGTTTTTTTCTCTTCTTTGAAGAAAAAAAAATCCATTTTTGTTGCCTTTTAATTATGTCTTTGCCTTTTTTTTTTTAATAATTTCCAGACTCAATTGTTGTTGTCATTGCTCCATTTTTATAAGGTAGGTATAAGCTACAATGCAACCATTGTTTTAGAAAAATGGGTTGCTTCATAAATAACTTATTTATAAAAGTGATCTTATAGTCAGAGTTTTAAAAAAAGTTTTATTTTTTATGTTTTATTTTTATTTTATTTTTCTTTTTTATTTTTAGTTTTATTTTTAATTTTATTTTTATTTCCACATTGTTGAAGTTTGCCACAAGAAACAGTGAAAGAGGCATCCTGAAACATCATCCTTGATTCTAGTTGGAAAATAATCACCTAAACTAGGTGGGGCCCACACAGGCTATTTTTAGGTGTATGTCTATTTTTAGACACGGTGAGCATATTCTATATGTGGCAGGAGGCTATTTGTAGATGGTTAGTCAAATGTGAAAAATAGATGAAATTCTATTTTTAGAAGATTGGGCGAAGTCTATTTATGGATCGTCGATCTAAAAATAGATGCATGTCGGTTATTATCAGCTCTTAATAATAATCAGACTCTAAACAACGACTTATTCTCTTGGAGCACTTAATTTCAGTATACAGATTTGGAAAATCAGTGGGCTGAAGGAATTACACAATTCCTAAGGGTTTACTGGTGGTTCATGCATGGAGGACTCAGTTAGAACTGAAGTGGAAAAGTTATGATAGAGTTGGAAGAGTAGTTCATGGAGTTGTTATTCAGTTTAACTCAGTTGAGCTAGTTGTATCTATTCTAACTTAATGATACACTAGTGAGAGTGGAGTGAATTAATTAGTTAATTAATTCACAAACAATAACTCATTAATCAACTGAACAATACAGCAGTTAACTACAGTGCATGTCAAATCCAATGGAGACCCAGTGGAGAGATAGGTGAAAGGGCAAGATGGACTATCCGTTGTGACTACTAGTGATGCATGAATTGCATCTATATATACATTGGAGTTGCCAAGGATAATAACGTAGTCATGGAGAGTGGGATTGCATCGAATTGGTCTTTTTAATCAGCTGGGATTGCGCAGTGGAGGCAGGCTAGTAGGAGGGCAAAGATTGGTGTATGGATTTGCAGATTTCTTCTATGTTAGTGTGTGACGATTGTATTGTACTGAGAGCTTAATGTACTAAGCTTTGTATGAGATTGTTACATGATCTCCATGATATATAATATATGATATTTGGGTTTTTTAGCTTCAGGCTTTCCCATTAAACAACTGTGTTATGTGTGTTTTTATTGCTTCATGTGTTTTTCAATTGTTGATTAAATTTCCGCAAGAATTATAGTGGAAGGATTATGTATTTAGCAAGAAGATAAATATTTTTATATCAGGAGAGTCCGGATATATACATGCATATTGTATATAATTTCTACTTGGTATCGGAGTTGTGTTATAGATTTTCTACATGGAATGAGAGCAGGAATTTTTCGGTGCGCGAGTTTGCAGAGAATATCTGAAAATTTTGGTGAAATATTTTCAGAAACAAATATCATATTTGGATTCCTTGCGAAAAAATACCCAAATTGAAAAAAAAAATCAGTTGAATCGGAGCTCGGATGAGGGAGATATCATCAATTTAAAATCAGCTCTTTTGTTAGAAAATTTTGCGACGGCGGGAAAATTACAATGTGCGCGAGCCAAGAATCTACATGCACTGAGATACAAGATGCATGCTAAGCTTTGAGGAGCAAAGCAGAGGTTAGTGACTTGGTGGTTGAGAGGGAGCCTCTCAACATGCAACCTGAGAAACATTCTCAGAAGGTTTTGGAGCAGCCACAACTAGAGATGCAGAAGAATCTTTATAGATTTGATGTAGATGGGATTTCGACGGAGCTTCCTACTATTGGGAAGTGCAAGAAAGGCATGCAATTGAAGCTTGAGAGGGAGCAAGATTTGCATGCAGATAAGAGTGAACTTCAAAATGTGGAGTAGCCACAAGATGAGGATCATGGAGTGGGAGCAACCACTCATGCAGAGAAATTTTGTGCCAGATGGGCAGAGGGAGTGCATGCAGCTATACCACTAGGTAAGAGGTGGGGCGACATGCATGAGTAATCCCAAGAGGAGATTTCTGGGTAGGATTCATTGAGATGGTGTGAATATCATGAATTGAACCTAGCTATGAGGTGCCCATAGAGCAGCAGTAGCATGATCAGTTGGATTGATACAGTAAGATCAAAGTCACAGTGTCAGATACTAGAGTGTGGTTCAGAGTTGACAGCAAGTGAAGAGTGCATGGGCGCAGATTTCAACACCGCAGTGGTCCCTGGAGACATGTGCAGTAATTAAGCAGAAGTCGAAGACTTTGATGACAGATGCATTATATTGATTGAGTTGTTTGGAGCCTTTCAGTTTCGGAAGTCTTGCTGAAAGAGTTGCAGGGCGAATGCATGGAGTTTCATGTCGCATGCAAAGACAGTCATTTCTTGTTGAGAGGGAGTGTTGAAGTTTGCAACAAGAAATATTGAAGGAGACATCCTGAAACATCATCCTTGATCCTAGTTGGAAAATAATCACCTAAACTAGGTGGGGCCCACACAGGCTATTTTTAGTTGTATGTCTATTTTTAGACACTGTGAGCATATTCTATATGTGGCAGGAGGCTAATTGTAGATTGTTGGTCAAATGTGAAAAATAGATGAAATTCTATTTTTAGAAGATTGGGTGAAGTCTATTTATAGATCGTCAATCTAAAAATAGATGCATGTCGGTTATTATTAGCTCTTAATAATAATCAGACTCTAAACAACAACTTATTCTCTTGGAGCACTTGATTTCAGTATACAGATTTGGAAAATCAGTGGGCTGAAGGAATTACACAATTCCTAAGGGTTTACTGGTGGTTCATGCATGGAGGACTCAGTTAGAACTGAAGTGGCAAAGTTATGACAGAGTTGGAAGAGTAGTTCATGGAGTTGTTATTCAGTTTAACTCAGTTAGACTCAGTTGAGCTAGTTTTATCTAGTCTAACTGAATGATACACTAGTGAGAGTGAAGTGAATTAATTAGCTAATTAATTCAGAAATAATAACTCATTAATTAGCTGAACAATACAATGGTTAACTATAGTGCATGTCAGATCCAGTGGAGACCTAGTGGAGAGATAGGTGAAAGGACAAGATGGACTATCCGTTGTGACTAATAGTGATGCATGAATTGGATCTATATATACATTGGAGTTGCCAATGATAATAACGCAGTCAAGAAGAGTGGGATTGCATCGAATTGGTCTTTGTAATCAACTTGGATTGCGCAGTGGCAGGCTAGCAGGAGGGCAGAGATTGGTGCATGGATTTGCAGATTTCTTCTATGTTAATGTGTGACGATTGTATTGTACTAAGAGCTTGATGTACTAAGCTTTGTATGAGATTATTACATGATCTCCATGATACATAATATATGATAGTTGGGGTTTTTAGCTTCAGGCTTTCCCGTTAAACAACTGTGTTATGTGTGTTTTTATTGCTTCATGTGTTTTTCAATTGTTGATTAAATTTCCGCAAGAATTATAGTGGAAGGATTCTGTATTGAGAAAGAAGATAAATATTGTTAGATCAGGAAAGTCCAGAGATATACATGCATATTGTATATAATTTCTACACACACCATGTGAGCCAATTTCTACCTATCACATGACACTTTGGTTATCTTTTATGCACTTTTAACCTTTCATATTCAAACTATGCTTATCTTTTGTTTATTAATGCTAACCATTTCTCATTGTAATTTCATATAGATGATGTACTATGAAATAAAGCATTATATTGAATTATCTTGGAAAAAAAAACTCATTGATACTTTAAAGAAAATCAAATAGAATAATAAAATGATGAAACACATGAATTAATTAGAATGTGTAATTATCTTAATTTATAGTTTTACTTTCATGGAATTGATGACCTAAATGAAGCTTGATATAAGTTGGTAATAATTTTTGGTAAACACAATGAGATTTGAAACCGCTAGTATGAAAATCAATATTTTCTTTAAATGCCAACAATCTCACTTACATTGAATATTATTTATGTAAGCTCAAAACACTTAGGTTTTTACTTGAAGATTGTCGAACATAAATGAAAAATGAATGATGTATATATGTGATTCTTACTAATTTTGGTAGTTCATATCATGTTTTTGTATACTTTTCACTCTATTAGAAAGGTTCTATGAGACTTTTACACAACACCCTCTTTAATATTTTGTGATTCTTTGATTAGAGAGAAAGAGAGATAAGCTCGTGTATCTTGAGTGATTAGCACTACAAGTGCATCGAACAAGGCTTTAGTGGACCAACAAAAGATAAATCCAAAAATCCAAAGAAGTAACATTCTCATAAGAAGAAAAACAAGGATCACAAACCCTTTGCGTTTACTCCCAACAATAATAAAGGACCAAAATCAAACTACAAAAAGTTTGATATAGATTATAATTGTGTGGATGAAATAGTTATCTAGATTCTAAATGTTTTAAGAAGATAGAGGCATTGGAAGAAACAAAAAATAAATACAACATCAATATTGATTATTCTTCTTCTAACTCTTCTTTCCATGGGCATACACTTTCTGCTTCTAGCTTTTCCTTCAATGTAACATCTACTTCCACTAATGAGTGGCTTATAAGAGTTTAGAGCATATTATCATATGGCTAACGATAAAGTCATTTTCTATACTCAATGAATATAATAGCAAACAAATATTTTCTTGTGATGATAGATCTCTAAGTATTGTCGGGCTTGAAATAGTTCAGTTAGATTATAGTCATTTTAATGATGTATTGTGTTCCAAGTCTTTCCTGCAACTTTTTGTCGGTATATCAAATCACTCATTTAGATGAAGGTAAAATACTAGAGTTATCACCTCACCTAAGTAGCAATCAAAGATGTACAATATCCTAAGTATGTTCTAGCAATTGGAATTGTTGATGATATTACTAGGCTATACAAATTTAGTAATCTTGTGTCATATTTTCCATCAATTCTTATTGTTTATATAGATGACTTCAACAAACTTTGGTATGAGCAATTTGGCCATCTAAACTATTTCTCATTGTAGAAACTATATAATCAAAATATGGTGATTGTTCTTTCTCTTATTTCTTGCAAAGATGGTGTGTGTGCTAGTTACGTTCTTAGAAAACATCATCAAGACAGTTTCAACAAATGTCCCTCTTGGCGAGCCTTGACCCCTTTCCAACATGTTCACAATGATTTCAGTGATATGTTTGCCTCTCCTCCTTTCTTTGGGTGTAAGTACTTATCAACCTTCATTGACGTCTTCTCTAGACACACTTACATTTATTTATTGAAACAAGAATGAAGATTTTGACATGTTTTTTGCCTAAAAAGTTATTATAGGAAAGCATTCTAGACATCCACTATAGAAGTTAAGAAAACATAATGGAGATGAATATGTTAACAAAAATTTCAGAACTTACTACAATGAACTTGGCATCCAAATGCAACATAATATCCCTTATATGCCAGATCAAAATGTTGTTGATGAGATAGGTACACATTAAAGGAAATGACAAAATGTATGATCAAGTATAAGGGATCGAATCTTCATTATTGAGCACAAGATATTAATTGTATCAATTACATAATAAATCACACTCCCACGGTGGATTTAAAAAATATATCACCAAAAAAAGTATGCATTAAAACTCAACTAAATGTAAGCCACTTACATGTGTTTGGCATTGAAACATGGTCTGACATTCCTTATGAGAAAAGGAAACAACTTAAAAGTGAGAAGTGCATTTTGGTTAGATATTCTGAAGATGAAAAAGTTTATAGACTTCTTCAAACTCATTCCATTGAAATTATTATTAGGAGAAATGTTAAATTTGTTGAAATTCTCTCAACCTACAAGCCTACTCAGTTTTTATGCCATTTTAGGCTTACAAACCATCTTTGACATATGTGCCATTTTCTCTTTTCAACCTTTTTGTTACTAATGCTATTCTATTTTTTTCTTCAATTGATGATAGTGAGGATGTAAATCCACTTTTTCTTGCTCACCTTCCTCTAGTTAAGTCCATTGAATATGAATATGGATCAACACGATAACTTCCCATATGGATTTGTTCAACACGGAAAGCATAAAGTGATATTGTTGATGATCCTACAAATCAATGGCATAAATGTTCAAAATTATAGCGAGCCTTTTCTCTTTTCACTAAAATTTCATAAATTCATGATCTAAAAACATGTGTAGTAGCTTTTGGCCATCTAGATTGGGACACAAAAATGAATAAATAATATTGTTCCTTAATGGAGAATTATACTTTGGATCTTGTGTCTCTTTTGAAAGGATGAAAACTTGTCAAATGTAAATGGGTGTATAGAGCTAAGTATGCATTAAATATCAGTCTTGAAAGATATAAAGACTTGATTAATTTTCAAATTATTCTTTCAAGTTGAGGGAATTGATTACACTGACACCATTTCCCTTGTAGTGAAGATGAATTCCATAAACCTTGTTCTAGCCCTTGGATGTTAAAAACTACCAATTGGATGGTAAAACCACCTTCTTGCATGGGAATTTGCAAGAAAAAAATTACATAGAAAAAACCCTTAGTTATGTTTAGAATGACTCCAAACTTATTTGTCACCTTAAGAAATCTCTCTATGGTCCTAAGAAAGCGTCTTGAGCTTGGATAACTTTCTTCTTTACACTATCTTTCTAGATTTCATTCTAACCCCAATGTCGATACCAAGAAAGTAGAAAGCCATCTCATAATAATTTTCCTTTACGTTTGTGACCTTATCTTCATTGGTAAAGACCCTATACTTTCAAAACATGTGAAATCCCTTATTAAGGAGTATTTTGAAATGATATACTTAGATTCCACGCATTATTTCCTTGGCCTCCAAGCATTGCAAACCAAGGAAGGAATTTCCTTTTCCTAATTTAAGTATGCATTTTGTTGAAAAGTGTAACTAGGATTGGTCTTCATATTGACTATTTAATTATGAATTTATGTAAAGAAGAATACAAAGATAATAAAATGTATTTTTGTTGTACTTTATTCATGGGTTTCATGAGCAATATTTTATTATAGGTCAATAGACTTCTTCTTGATGTCTATTAGGGATTGTCTTCTATTTAGAAGTGTAATTAAGAGTCATGAATATGAAGTGTCTATTCTGAAGAATATCCTCCGAAACCTTGCGGAAGAATGGTTCTTAATAGCCCTCAAGACTGCCCACATTCAACGTTGAAGAAAAGCCTATTTTTACAGTGAGGAAGTCGACCTACTTACAGTAATAATGTCGACCTACAAACTTGGTGTAGGGTCGGCCTAAAGGCATGTCAAAGAACAATATATATAAAGTGACCTACAGCTCATTTGACACAATGAAGAATGCAGATCTCTTTGTAATTTCCACAGTAAATATGTGTTAATTTTGGGCAACTAGGTCCAAACTCCATGTTGCATTGCTCATATGACGATGGTCATATTTTTGTTAGATTCCTCTTTTGGAGAGGTGCAAGATTGATCTAAATATCATCTTGATCGGATGAGCAGAACATTTATTTTGAATTTATTTTCCACATGTGCAAGGTCGGCCAGATTTGTAATGTAGCCTGACATGCCTAATATATGTGTCACACACCCTAACTAATGGATATAAATTGGAGAGACTTAAAGGTCATTTTCTCATCACATATTCTCTCATTGTGATCTGATTTGTTCAATAGCCTTTGGAGGCCTTTCTCCCCTCACACGTGTTGAGCTAAAGTCTGAAATTTGCGGAACTGTTTAGGGCTCTTTTGCAGCAGCGTTGACCAGCGTGTTCAACACTTGGTCGTTTGACCTCCAACTTCTGCCAAAAATCCAATTTTAGGAGGCCATACTGTTGGGCACTAAAATCGAGGAAATCCAAGTTGTTTGACCGAAGCCCTAATTTGATGCACTGACTTTTCTGTTGTTGCCTGCATTGACTTTTCTACGTTGACTTTGGGTTAACCAGCGTTGACTTGTGATGAGCTGTCTTTGAGGGTTGTGGGTGTGACACATGGAAGATTGGTTGACCGAGAAAGACTTTGTTGGTTGAAGCACCCCATTGACTGCAGTAATGCTACAATATCTCATATATTTGTTGGACAAAAGGAATTGTAAATCTGATCTATATTTGGCTTGTCCTCTATTGATCTATTATTGTGTTCTATCAACATTTTAATAAAGTCATGTTTATGTGATTTCTATTGTGTATTGGGCCTAAGAAAGATTGAAGTAAAATTACATCAAGCATAGAACACCATGGTTATCTAAATTTAACATGGTATCAAAGCTGAGGTGAAGACAAAGTCCAAGAGTCCAATCTAGTGTTAGAAGCAATCACTGAAGGAAGGAATCCTATCAAGGACAAATGGCCTCCTCAACATACAAGGGTTTACAGGCTGATGATAAATTGATTGATAAGTCTAATTATCATGCATGGAAGATGCCCTTGGATTTGGTGCTAGAAGATCAAGATGTCATGGACTATGTGTAGGGAAAGATTCAAGAGCCTCCATCAAATGAAAATGTTGCCACAAAGACGAAGTATAGAAAGGGGGAAATCAAAGCAAAGATGATTATCCGAGATTCTATTCATAAGCACTTGGTTTCTTACATTTCTGAGTTGAGGACATCTAAGGAGATGTACGATAAGCTAGTGAGCATGTTCAGGGCTAGCAATGCTAATCAAATGCTTTTATTCAATAATCAATTGAAGAATATCAAGAAGGGCAAGGATGAATCTATTCAATCCTACTTTATGAGGCTCGCTGAAATCAAGAATAACCTCTTAGCTATTGGGGAAGCAATATCTGATTTAGAGATGGTTCTTATTGCACTTGGAGGTCTCCACGGTGATCGGAATGTATTCAATATCACTATTCTTAATAATAATATGATTCTTGATTTTGATGAAATATTGACGAGATGCACTCAAGAGGAAACAAGAATGATGGAGTATGCCTCTAATGGTAATGGAAGTGACCCTATTGCCTTCGTCGCTCATGCAAAGAAGAAGAACCATGGTAGAGCAGGTCCCAAAGGAAGGAAGGGAAGATGTTACACTTGTAACAAGACTGGTCACTATGCAAGATAGTTCCCTAATAGAAGGGACTCTCCCAGGGATGATGAAAACAACAACTCGAGAGGGAATGGCAGGAACAACAAGTTCAAAGGAAAAAGAAAGGCTCCCACTGATCGTAGTGGAAATGGGCAACCTTTCAAGAGGTCAATAAATTCCATGTACGATGAGTCTAATGTTGTTGATAATAATATAAATGAATTCATTATTGTATCTTCCCTCTCTGTTGCATCTCCATCGGACACCCTGGATGTATGTTTGATTGAAGTGGTGCTTCAAGGCACCTCACTGGTTATAAATCAGCCTTCTCTGATTTGGTTGAGAAGGATACTAATCTGAAAATTGTCCTTGGAGATAATGCCACCTATCCCGTGAAAGGGACAGGGACAGTGACCCTCCATCTATCTCAAGGTCAAGTCCTCCAATTACAAGATGTATTGTATGTACTTGATTTGAAGAAGAACCCTGTGTCTGTAGAAATTTAATACAAAATATGTATTGTCTGGATTCTCCTAATCTAACAATAATATGCTACTGTTAAATACAAAATTGCTTCTACAAAATCTGTGTGTAATTTGAACAACAATCGCCAATCACAATATCATGAAGAAAGATCAATCATACATAACACAGATAATTTTACTAGGAAAGCATAACGCTAAAAACCTAACTATCTTCTATTATGTATATATCATGGATCATGAAACAATTACATACAAAACTCTAATCCAAGAGCTCTCAGTACATGAGCTAACTATCTCAAACAGTCATTCAAAAATTGGCAAGTTCATTAGCCAATTTACTGCCTCCAGACAGCCTGCCTCCATTGCGCAATCCCTACTGATAGCAATCCCTGAAAGAATGGAATCATGTTTGCCTTGACTGCGCAATCCTCATGGGCACATCCAATGTGTATGTGGTCACATGTGTGCAACCACTAATGTCACAATTGATAGTCAATTGTCCCTTTCACCTACATCTCAATTGGGTCTCCACTTAATCTGACATGCATGCAGTTAATAGTATTAAATCTTCAGTTGCATGTGAGGCCACTGATTGTGAATTAATTAATAATTAATTCACTTGATCTCTCACTAGTGTATCTTCAGTTACAACTAGCACAACTGAGTTTTAACTCACTTAAATGAGTTAAACTACTTTGCAACTTTCACAACTGCACTTCCAACTCTGTTACAACTTTGAATCACTCAGTTACAACTAAGTCCACTTGCAAGTCCCACCAACCAACCACTTGACTCGAAATTCCTATAGCTAACTGATTTTCCACTTTAGTTAACTATTTCCAAGTGCTCATTGGGAATAAATTATTGTTTATTGTCCAACTATTATTAAGGGATAATAATAGTCAACATGAATCTATAAATAGACATGCAATCTATAAATAGAACTTGCACATACATCTATAAATAGAATTTGCTCATGCATCTATAAATATACTTCATCTATAAATATAATTTGCTCATGCATCTATAAAAAGACATCCACCTAAAAAATACCCTGGGGCTCCATCCTAGTGTAGGTGCATAATTTTCACTAGGATCTTCTTGTTGAATCTCAACACTCCCTCTCAACAATAAAGGGATTATCCTTCACCCCGATCATGTCTCTATGTTATTCGAATTTTCTCCTGGTGAGCGCCTTCGTCAGAATGTCTGCATCCTGATCTTTCGTAGGAATGCACTGAAGCAACATGATTCTCCTCTACACATAATCTCTGAGATGATGGTATCAGATATCTATATGCTTAGATCGATCATGAAACACGGGATTAATCGAGAGTTTAATGCAACTCTGATTATCACAATGAATCACTATTGGATATAAATAAGAACCAAACAAACCAACCAAGATCTTTCTCATCCAAATAGCCTCGCATGCAGTGTGACTCGCTGCCATGTATTCTTCTTCCGCTGAACTAAGTGCGACGAATCCCTTCTTCCTGTTGTACCAAGAAACAACTGTAGATCTGATACTAAAGATCCCCTCATCCATCTGTCGGTACCATAAACCATACTCTGATGTGCCCCTCAGGTATCTCATGCTTTCCCGCCTTCCAAAAGAGCTTGGTAGGCTTAGCCATAGCTTAACTCAACTGGTTAACCGCATAGCAAATGTCTGGTCTCGTGCTCACTAGATACATCAGCGAACCCACTAACTGTCGATAGACAGTAGCATCCACTACCTCTCCAAAAGTAGCATCCTCTTTCCTCCAGTTTCCTAGAAGAGGCATATCCATGGGTTTGCAGTCCTCCATGTGAAACTTACCCAATATCTCCCTTGCATACTTGCCTTAAGACACAAAAATTTCCCCATCTCGCTGCCATATTTCCAATCCAAGAAAATAATGAAGGAGGTCCATATCTTTCATCTCAAACTCCCTTGCAAGGTACTCCTTGCATGAGTGTATTAGCTGCTCATCACCAGTGAATATTAAATCATCAACATAAAGAAAAATGATTAAAGGCTTACCCTCCACCACAATTTGGTATAGGTTTGCATCTGCTGCACTTTTGGTGAAGCCCAGTCCAGTGAAATAGTTGTCTATCTGAGTGTACCAAGCACGGGGTGCTTGCTTCAACCCATAAAACGCTCTTTTGAGTTGGCACACATGTGACTCGTTGTTGAAGATCTCAAATCCTTCAGGCTGCTCTATGTACACCTCCTCCTCAATGATCCCATTGAGAAACACAGTTTTCACATCCATCTAATGAATGTGCCAACCCATCTGCGCTAAGAGAGCAAGGATGGTCCTTATGAAAGAATACCTTGCGACACGTGCAGAGGTCTCTTCATAATCTATCCCCTCGATCTGTGAGAAGCCTCGGGCCACAAATATGGCCTTGTATTTATCAACACTCCCATCAGCATCTTGCTTTACCTTGTAGATACATCTTGAACCAACCACTGATTTATCAATCAGCCTTGGAACAATTTCCCAAGCATTGTTTTTGACAATGGAGTCATACTCCTCCACCATTGAATCTACCCATGAGGGCTCCTGCACTGCTTCCTAAAAGGAATATGGTTCAGTCACAATACATTTTCTCATGAGAGCCATGTATCCAGTAAATCGGTCAGGAGATTTTCTTTGTTTGCGCTGTGAAGTAGGGGCTCCTACATTATGTACAGCATCAAGTCTCAGCCTATCAACTTCTGTGGTATGCCTTCTACCAATTCCGATGGTTGGCTTTGCGTGAGTGGACTCCTCCACTCCATGAACCTCCTCATGTGCCTGATTCACATCTTGAGACTCATCTTTGGGAACCAACAGTTCCTCCTTTGCATGCAAGTCTAGCTCCCTCTCAAGCGACAGCCGCATGGCTTTCCCCTCATCGAATTTTATATCCCGTCGCACCACAGTCATTCAATTGTTTGGCAAATACACACAATAATTATGGGGTGTTTCTGTGTACCCCACAAAAATCTCAACTTCAGCATTTGGCTCCAGCTTCTTCCTGGCGTCCTTTGTCACATACACATAAACGGATGAGCCAAAAATCTTAAAGTGTGAAACATTTGGTTTCTTACCAGTGAAAGCTTCTTCAGGTGTACTCATGCCAAGTACTCTATGAGGACAATGGTTTTGCACATAAACCGCAGTGTTGCATGCTTTCGCCCACAAATGCATTGGTAGGCCCTGATCATGCAACATCACTCATGTTGCACCCACGATCATTTTTCTCTCTCTCTGCAACCCCATTTTGTTGTGGGTTATGAGGCGCTATGAGATCTCTTCGAATTCCATCTTTGTTGCAGAATTTCTTGAATTCGTTAGAGATGTATTCTCCACCATTATCACTCCTCAGAGCCTTCACTTACTTCCCTGACTCTTTCTCCACCAATGCTTTAAACTCACAGAACTTTGAGAATGTTTGATCTTTTTTCTACATGAAGAAGATCCAACATTTACGAGAAAATTCATCAACAAAAATAGCATAGTACTTATGTTTTGTTGTTGAAGCAACTGAGAATGGTCCACACACGTCTGTGTGAACTCTCTCAAAGATCCCCGAAGCATGATTCTCCTTCTCATGAAAGGTGGACTTTACATACTTCCCCATGGTGAAACCCCTGCACTGATCTAACTGAGCAAGTGTTCCCACTGGAAGTCTAGTAGATATTTGCTGCATGACTTTCAAGGCTCCATGATGAAGATGGCCTAATCGCCAATGCCATAATTCACCCTCATCTCAGAACACCACTACTTTTGCCTTGCCCATCATGGCAGCACAGCGATCTACGTCCAGCTTGTAGAGGTTATTAACTCGAATCCCTATCCTCTTGGCTTGACCCATTGTTTTATGTCACAGAAAAGCTTTTCCATCGCTAAAAAAAAACGCCATAGCCTCTGTCCTCCAACATTGCAACTAAGACTAAGTTTTTCTTCAGACCTAGAACATACATCACATCTTTCAATTTAAATGGTTTACCTGAATCCCTTTGAAATTTAATGGTACCAATTTCAGTCACACTGTATTGTCCGTCGTCGCCCATCTCTATGTGCATCTGGGGATCTTTCTCCTCCAAGTCACTAAAAAGCTCCTTATCTCTCGTCATGTGGAAGGAAGTGCCACTATCCAAATACCACACCAATATCAATGCACTTACCACCATGCATGCGATCAAGGAGAAGTCAAGTTCAAATTGCGAGGCAAGGGCCTCAACGGTTGCAGCTCCAACAACCTTCTTGTTCTTCTTCTTTTGCAGTCAGTTAGTAGCAAGATGCCCATGTTCGTGATAGTGAAAACACTTCACCTTGGACATATCCATCTTCTTGCCTTTAGACTCAGATTTAGAATGGAATTTCTTCCTCTTCCCCTTCTTTGCCTTGGAAGCCAAAGCACAATCCTCCTCATCATCATGCTCTGATGAAGAGTCATCTCTAGTGTTCCACCTGAACTCCTCCTGCACCAATTCCGACCACAGTCGTCCCAATCCGGCAATTTTTCATGTCCATTGACAGAATCTTCATAACTATGCCAACTCTTAGGAAGTCCCAAGAGAACCAAGCTCACCAAATCATCATTAGAGACTGTTATTTTCACACTCCCCAATTCATCCTGACATTGGACAAACTTTGTGAGATATTTTGGAATGGTTTCGCCTTTTTCCATATTGATCTTTCTGAGTTTATCTTTGAGCGACAATTTCCTATGGTCGTTGATGCTTTGGAAAAGATCCATCAAAACCTTCCACATAGCATATGGTGTGGCTTTCCCATGAAGGCTTGAGACAATGTGGTTTCGTACTCCTTCCAACAGATCCTCCCGCCTTTGCCACTTTCTTTTTCCATGCATCAAGTAATGCAGCATCTATCGAAGCAGGCTTAGATACATCATTGTCAAGAATTCCTTCAAGCCATTGTCTTTGAGTACTTCCTCCATCCTGTCCTTCCAAGCAATGTAGTTCGATCTGCCCTCGAGTGTGTTGGAGAGGTAAATTCCCTCTGCGGACAGAGGCGATCCCACTAGCCCAAGAGTGGGTCTAGCAAAAAAAAAAACATGCTACGATATTGATTACTAGTTACAAAAGATAAAGCTACGATAGATAGACTACCTCAAGTCCTACACTGTTGTCATCGAAGAAGAAGCGTTGCTTCCCATTCCTAGCTTGACAGAGCACAATCCTTTCGCTCACCGCATTCGGACACCTATACACATGCAGAGAAGAAACAACGGCATACAACGTAATAATTCAAACATGTAACTATCAATCAATTGGAAAGGATTGAACTAAATTGCATTACACAGATAAGCAATACAACATTGGAACCAATAATGTAGTCGAGCATATATTAAAATGTGAAAGAAAGATTACAACCGAGTTCCGACGTCGCGCTCTTCCTTTGGTAGGGCTTCCAGTGGAGCGTTTCTCACAAAGCTCGTTAGGAATTTAGACAAGGCTCTCTCTCTTGCGGGGTTCTCCTTAGCTCTGCTTTCAATAGTCACTCAGCAATAATTTTCTTCCCAAATGTTCAGCTAGCTAGCAAATGGAGAGGGCAGGCTTTTATAGAGGGAGGAAGGGAAGTTGGGATCCCTATAATCATGGAATAGAGTCCTATCTCTTAGGAAGGTTCCATGAGAGGTGGAAAACCACTTCCTAAACAAGGAGATCCGGAGCCAAACAACCCAACTTCTTTCTGATGATTCATTTTGAAGTTGTTAGAATCAAACTTCTGCCATTTATTTTTTTAAAACGTTCCTTAATAGGCTTGGCGCAAGTGAAACACGGGGACAGAGCGCCAGCTGGCGCGCCCACTAGTGTGCATTTTCCTCATTGGCGCGAGGGATGAACTAGCTACCCGCGCCAATGCCAAAACATGGGTTTTTAGGGTTTTCCAGAGGAAATGTTCTTGAGGAGAATTATTGTCCTTATGCAAAAGGATACCATCAAGGTGTTTTCAGGACATTTTACTGTTCACAGGTCACGAGAATAGTCCTCCAATGTATGGGATGAGGGATTGCAGGGATAGTGACAAAATGCTATGTAACAGATGCCCCCTAAAGCATGAGGTCCGAGAGAGAGGGAGGGGTGAAATGCTTTATGAGAACGCGTTCAACTGAAAACACTACCGTCAGAAGACCTGCAAATACAAATACAACTAATATCTTTGATACATGATATGTGGTATGGGCGCAGCCATCCATAAAAAGCACTGACACAATGAGATCCAAGGTATGGACGCAGCCATCTAGCCAATAAGGATCAACTAGTAGACTCAGGTATGGTCGCAGCCATCCAATCAAAGAAGTCATGTAATAAATCATAATAATCCACAAAAACCCGCAGCCTGGATGTTTATCAGACAAAATCCAGGGTCTTGCGCTCCATCTCGACCCGAATAGAGTACAAGTTCGAGCATGCGAATATGTGAGCTGAAGTCAAACATGCAAGAACATCATCTGATTACCAGCCAATAGTGAAAGTCGTTAACAGACATGAGAGGAACCACCAATAATGATGATGGCTCTCAAGGTACAAGAGGTAAAATCCACGGAATGTGAACAGTGAGCTGGCGTCGAACACCTGCAGAATCATTTGATCGAAGGTCAATAATGAAAACCTTGCGTCGAATGCGAAGAACCTGCCATTGAGGCATGCAGGCTCCAAGGTACCTGAAGGGAGTCTATAGATCAACGTCTTGGATAATGCACTGAAGTCGACAGGAAGTGACCTTGATTGAAGGTGGGCCATAATGTTTCCCACATCATCGACATGAGACAAAGGGATATAATGTTTGTGAATCAAGACTAGCAGAGAATCGGAGGGAGGTTGAAAATTGCAGAAGTCAACTTCTCTGGAACATATCAGCGGCACGACACTGGATTTGGCAGTATTTGACATCAAGGGATCTGAGGTCATGGTGACATGGCAAAGAGAAAATGAGCGGTCAAAAGAGATTAACCAAACCCATGAAGGAAAGCAGATGACGAGATGAGATGTCCCCAACCCGACACGAATGCAGACAAGTGCCATGTTCAAGAGTGACATACTACCGACACGACTATAATACCGGTTCCATTTTCCCCCACCATTTCTGGCGAGTACCCCAATTATTTTTTTGAACAAGCTTGAAGGGGATAGCATATGCTTGTGTTGTAAGTTTTTCCTTCGGACAAATCCAACCTAGTACATTTTACGAGCCCTAGGAAGGAGGAACTCGAATAACGTCATAACGACGGAGTTCGATGTCATCAGTTTTAATGAGTCTGACAAAGGAAGAACTCGGCATCTTTTCATGTTTAGAGAGTTTGAAAAGAAAGCGCAAAATAAAACTCCTACAAGGCCCTTTTTGTAAAATAGTCCTTCAAATCTGAAAAGGTAGAAAACTGTGTCCGAGAGAACCTCTTAGTCGCGATCGGCTAAGGTATTCCTTTTTCGTAAATAATCCATCCCAACCCGAAAAAGGGGTAAACGTATACTGGGTAGATATCACTTCACAACCATTTAACGAGTTCAAAATGACAAGAGTCTCAACAATATTTTCAATTTTTAAGAGTCAGAAAAGAGTTGAAAGTTGACTCCTCTTGAAGGAACGAGTGGTATAAAGGGTAGCAACTGGTTCCGATAATGGTAGAACTGCTCAGAACAAGTAAATGTTAAGAGGTTGTCTAACAAGACCACTCATCGCAGTGGTTCCTCGGGAATGGGTAAAACAACCAAGTGAAAGCATATGATCGGCCAAGCAGATAGTGACGGTGGAATGAGAAAACCAAGGCTCATCTGGCAAAACAGGCTGATAAAATGGCAATCACAAGAGGTAAAATGGGAATGGTTTCATTTTTGCACAAGCTTAAAATAAAAAAACTCTACTTGAAGTTGGTTTCATTTTTACATAGCTTGAAACAAAGATAAATTATTCTTGAAGTTGGTTTCATTTTTACACAAGCTTGAAACAAAGATAAACTATGTTTGAAACCGTTTTCATTTTTACACAAGTTTGAAACAAAGATAAATTATGCTTGAAACTAGTTTCATTTTTACACAAGCTTGAAACGGAAACACACTATGCTTGAAAAAATACGCATGCCCTCATCATGGTGACTCAATTCGAGGTACATGCCCCCCAAGCTTCAATCCATATGAAAGGCAGATGGAGTGAAGGTTCAAGTTACGAGATCAAGTGAAAGACTCGACTGGGATTTTACGATATCTTATCAAAGACTCGAATTGAACAAGAAAGTGTTTCATTGTTTTAACGAGGTTGACACATTAAAAGAACTATCCTCAAATCCAAATTCATTTTTAAACAAGGTTGACATAATAAATGAACTGTTCTCGAAACACCTTGTTTCATTTTTTAACGAGCTTGACACAAGAAAACGAACTATGCTCTGGACACCTTGTTTCATTTTTTAACGAGCTTGACACAAGAAAACGAGCTATGCTCTGGACACCTTGTTTCATTTTTTAACGAGATTGACACAAGCAGATGAACCATGCTCCAACAGACCTCATCATAATGAATAAGAAGTCATAGCTTCCAAGGGTTGCCCGTCCGATGGAAGGAAAACATCTTGGAAGTCTGGACCTAGTGCCCCCAGCACTCGATGTACAACGGCACTATCACTGAATACGGGCATAGGACAGGTAGCCACATAATTGACATGTGGAGGGGATGACACAACTGGCGGATAAAGATCTGGTAGAGATGATGGTGGACTAGCTGCCATATTCGGACCAAAGAACGCAAGCTAATCAATGGTCACGATTCGACCTTGGTGCGGAAAACACATCACACGAAAGAGGGAGGAGACAAGCGCTCCCATGGCATAAGTATAATCATGACCCAGGAGTTAATTAAATTCCAAGGGGCCAGGAACAACCATCACGTCCATATGGACAGTTTTCTCTCCCAAAGTAACACGGAACTTCGGAAGAATCCCTAACGGTTGACTAGTTCTTCTGTTAAAGGCCAACAGATTCTGCGTAACAGGCATAAGCAGCAGCGAACCAAAAGCTTGTCAAGTAGTTGAGAATAAAATACTAATAGACGCGCCTTCTTCTATAAAGGTGTTGGGTATGACTAGATGAGAGGCCTGTATCGTGATCTCAAAGGGCACATAAGAAGGAAGGCAATAACCTGCGGATTGACCCTAATCGAAGGAAGCGACCAAACTACTTGGAGGGGCTACCATCGAACCGAGATGGTCTTCCCCTGGTGTTACGGGAGAAGAAGGAGCATCCTCCGCCAGCTCCATCATGAAGGCAGAAGGAGTATCCTCCGGGACCTCCATCATGGGAGGCAGAGGAATAGCTTCCTAAGATATAGGGACAGGAGAATCTTTCTCCAAGTTTGAGGAATCTGAAGAAACAAGAAGAACCTAAGGGATGTGAGATCCACTCTCAACGGAAAAGACCTGGTCCACCGTAGATGGGGCTAGCTCAACCGATCCCACGACCAATGGTTGGGCAGGGATGGATTCATGATGGTGAATTTCTGGGGGAGCGGGATCAAGAAAGGATGACTCTTGACTGATCATTGAATCAACTGGTGAAGGACTCAAAGAAAGTTGTTTGTAACCAGCCGGAAGGCATGGTGCAGAAACAGTCGAGTTGTCCAAAACTCTCTTGGCTTCATCCATATACGGACAAAGGTGAATGGCATGGTGCCCTTCACACAACTTACAGGGATTGGCAAGCTGACCCTGCTTCTTAGGAGCTTTACCAACACTAGCTGAAGACATGCCCCCAACCTGACTCCTGGAAGCCAAAGGCAACAACGGACGACCACTGGACCATACTTCGAGCACCTTGGGAATTCCAGGGCAATCTCGAAGAAGATGGTTGCCCTGGCACAACATGAAAGGGAACTTAACTTTCCGCGAAGGGTTGGAAGGTTCATCGAGAGCAGGTATTTTAGAAGCAACAACTGCAGAATTAGCCTCTCGCTTACCTAACTTCTTCTTCTTCTTCTTAGCCACCTGGGTTCTAGAATCCAAACTTTCACCAGGCGAGGTAGAAGATGAGGACGAATAAACAGGCAAAGAAGGGGAGAGGTCCACCTTCGAATCAACATGGTATTGCTCAGGCGAAGGAGTGGATGGTACAGTAGCCGGAACACTTGAGACCAAAAAGGTTGAAAACAACCAAACAGGAAACCCAACAGTTAACCCAGGGAGGGATAACGTAGCCATATAAGGAGCACCAATATTTCCTAAAGCAAGAAAAGGACTAGGACTCCCTTCAGAGGGGACTCCTTGATTGGAAAACTCTGGAAAAGTTGCCATCAGAAACGACCTTGAAATAAAACACTAAGGACAAAAATTCTAACCAGGAATATTTTGTGGGCGATTAATTTTTAAGACACTGAAACTAGACTCTGTTGTTTCATATTTTAAGAGTCGAGAAACAAGAAAAAGGTGACTCTATCGCTTTCGGGTTGGACACGAGCATGAAAGGACAAGAGCTCGATGATCTTTTCAGTTAAAAGAGTCAGTAAAGATCAAAGTGACTGCTCTGGTAATCTAGGTAAATGGGTGTACCAGAGATCTGTGAACTGCCATATACACCTTGGTAAAAATGAAAGAGAAATCAAACAAGGACTTAATATATGTGCAGGTAATCTCCACGAATGCTGTGTTCGGTGTATCACGGGTAAGAGGCGGCAGACTCGGCTTCCTATGGATAAAGGATTTGCAACCTAATGGGGTCTCCCTTTATATACGCAACGGTACGGGGAGCACAAGTCCATACTAGCGTTGTCTGTAGCCAAATGGCGAGCGACAGCTACTAGGCTTAAAGACATCGGAACACGTCTCTACCTTAGACTACTAGATGTTTCGTTAAGTTTCAATGCAGCCTTAGGTTAATTCAGTAAATTTTAAAGTTGATCTTCAATTTACGTTTTGATTTCAAGGTCCTATTGAATGTTGGATCTCATAAAACCTCTAGATGCAAACTACATGCCACAAAATATCATTTTGTTCAATGAATTGCTATCTACGGGAGAGTTGAGAGCTTTCAAATGACAGCAAAATGAACACACAAAAACATCCACTAATGTTTTCAATGCAAGCTAATGAAACTAGAAAACTTTTCTCTAGAATTATATAATGCTAGTAATGCGAAGAAGTTTTCAATTTTCACTATGCCAATCAAAATGCAAAAGATTTTGTTTTTGGTATTTTTTAATATATTAGAGCAAATGCACTAAATAAATGAAAAAAAATAATGAAAACATCAATTTGAGAACAATAAAGAGAAAGCTGAAGAAAAACAAATTCACTCAACTCAAACAAACACAATCAAGACTCAAACCAATGACGAAATCCCTCAAAGCGAAGAAGAATCTCGAAAGAGACTCTAACAAACCGTGTGATCTAGGCTTGGAGCAACACAAAGCGAAATTGAACGAAAAAGAGAACAATCACTCAATAAACGCAATGATTCAATGGGATTTAGCAAGATGAATGCAAAGAAGCAACAACAAAGTTGACCGGGAAATCAAAGACCCAAAACTCCCATGGGAGGCTCAGCACACTGAAGCACCTAGAAGCCCTAGGGCTAAAATGCAAAACTGACAGAAAAGGGCAAACAATCGGAGGAAAAGGGCTAAACACAGTCAAAAATGACTTCAAAGCACTCCATCAATCAGAAAAAATGAACCAGGACCAAAAGTCAAGCTCAGAGAGCCCAAGAACAGGCAAACCCTAAAACCAAGCAGGGTTGGCGCGCCTGTTTGGCTGTAATCTGCGCCAAACAGGGGATGGCGCGGGTGCCTAACGAGCAACTAGCGTCAGTTGGCGCGACTGTCAGAGATATAACCACGTCAATCAAGTTTACCCTAGAAATTTATGAAAATGGACAAACAGAGGCTAGATCTGGTCTTCTGGGGGTTGAACAGGGGTTTAACACCAAAGAAGATGAACCAGAAAAGCAAACTAATCAAACAAAAAGCCAAAAAAAAAACCAATGGAGGAAGGACCAAATCCCACTGATCCCCAGCGAAGTCGCCAATTTGTTGGTGAGGTAAATCCCCTCTATGGACAGAAGCGATCCCACTAGCCCAAGAGTGGGTCTAGCAACAAACAAAACACGCTACGATATCGATTCCTAGTTACAAAAGATAAAGCTACGATAGATAGCCTACCTCAAGTCCTACGCTGCTGTCGTCGAAGAAGAAGTGTTGCTTCCCGTTCCTAGCTTGACAGATCACAATCCTTTCACTCACTGCGTCCGAACACCTGTACACATGCAGAGAAGAAACGGCGGCATACAACGTAATAATTCAAACATGTAACTATCAATCAATAGGAAAGGATTGAACTAAATTGCATTACACAGATAAGCAATACAACATTGGAACCAATAATGTAGTCGAGCATATATTAAAATGTGAAAGAAAGATTGCAACCGAGTTCCGACGTCACGCTCTTCCTTTGGTAGGGCTTCCAGCGGAGCGTGTCTCACAAAGCTCGTTGGGAATTTAGACAAGGCTCTCTCTCTTGCGGGGTTCTCCTTAGCTCTGCTTTCAATAGTCGCTCAGCTATAGTTTTCTTCCCAAATGTTCAGCTAGCTAGCAAATGGAGAGGGCGGGCTTTTATAGAGAGAGGAAGGGAAGTTGGGATCCCTATAATCATGGGATAGAGTCCTATCTCTTAGGAAGGTTCCATGAGAGGTGGAAAACCACTTCCTAAACAAGGAGATCCGGAGCCAAACAACCCAACTTCTTTCTGATGATTCATTCTGAAGTTGTTAGAATCAAACTTCCACCATTTATTCTTAAAAAACATTCCTTAATAGGCTTGGTGCGAGTGAAACACAGGGACAGAGCGCCAGCTGGCGCGCCCACTAGTGTGCATTTTCCTCATTGGCGCGAGGAATGAACTGACTACCCGTTGTAATGCCAAAACATGGGTTTTTAGGGTTTTCCAAAGGAAATGTTCTTGAGGAGAATTCTTGTCCTTATGCGAAAGGATATCATCAAGATGTTTTCAGGACATTTTACTGTTCAAGTCACGGGAATAGTCCTCCAATGTACGGGATGAGGGATTGCAGGGACGGTGACAAAATGTTGTGTAACAGAGTGCATACTCTAGCTGCAAGCCATTGAAAGCCATTTAAATGTTAAATAAGTTGTAGCACCAAGAAAGTCTTTCTGCAAATTCGAATTCTTTCCACCAACAAACTCAACTCCTGCTTCAAAATTGCAATTTTTTGTACTCTGATACCATGTAGAAATTTAATACAAAATATGTATTGCCTGGATTCTCTTGATCTAACAATAATATGCTACTATTAAACACAAAATCGCTTCTACAAAATCTTTGCGGAATTTGAACAGCAATCGCCAATCACAATATCATGAAGAAAGATCAATCACACATAACACAGATAATTTTACTGAGAAAGCATAAAGCTAAAAACCCCACTATCTTCTATTATGTATATATTATGGATCATGAAAAAATTACATAGAAATCTCTAATCGAAGAGCTCTCAGTACATGAGCTAACTGTCTCACACTGTCATTAAAAAATTGGCAAGTTCCTTAGCCAAATTACTGCCTCTAGACATCCTGCCTCCACTGCGCAATCCTTGCTGATAGCAATCCCTGAAATAATGGAATCTTGCTTGCCTTGGCTGCACAATCCTCATGGGCACATCAAATGTGTGTGTGGTCGCATGTGTGCAACCACTAATGTCACAACTGATAGTCAACTATCCATTTCACCTACATCTCAACTGGGTCTCCACTAGATCTAACATGCATGAAGTTAATAGTAGTAAATCTTTAGTTCCATGTGAGGCCACTGATTGTGAATTAATTAATAATTAATTCACTTGATCTCCCACTAGTGTATCTTCAGTTACAACTAGCACAACTGAGTTTAACTCACTTAAATGAGTTAAATCACTTTACGACTTTCATAATTGCACTTCCAACTCTATTACAACTTCGAATCACTCTATCAGAACTATGTCCACTTGCATGTCCCACCAACCAACCTCTTAACTAGAAATTCGTATAGCTAACTGATTTGCCACTTCAGTTAACTATTTCCAAGTTCTCATTGAGAATAGATTATTATTTATTGTCCAACTATTATTAAGGGATAATAATAGTCAACATGCATCTATAAATAGACATGCAATCTATAAATAGAACTTGCACATACAACTATAAATAGACTTCATCTATAAATAGAATTTGCTCATGCATCTATAAATAGACATCCACCTAAAAAATAGCCTGAGGCTCCATCCTAGTCTAGGTACATAATTTTCACTATGATCTTCTTGTTGAATCTCAACAGTGTCCATCTCAACAATGGAAGACAAAGGATTCAAGGTGGCATTCGTTGATGGAAAGGTACGTATCTGGAAGAAAAACTTCAAGGAAGCTCTTACTATTGGTTTTATAGTTGATACACTCTACTAGGTCGGAGGAAGCCCATTGGGGGCTATGTCATGTGATACAACTCTTCAAACAGAGTTATGGCACCTAAGGTTTGCACACCTTCATTACAAAGCCCTTCCCGAAGCAGGGAAGGTGGTGACAGGGATGCCCAAATTTAGAAATGATCATGAAGGTATATGTCAGGGTTGTGCCGAAGGGAAGCATACGAGGGTACCATTCCCCTCTACTGTCACAAAGACAATTGATATTTGGCAGTTAATACATTTTGACTTATCTAGTATGCTTCCCATGACATCCTTAGGAGGATGTTCCTATTACATGACTTTTACAAATGACCTCTCTCCCAAGTCTTGGATATAATTTTTGAAGAAGAAGGACGAAGCATTTAAATGGTTCTATACCTTCAAGGCCTTGGTGGAAAATCAAACCGAGAAGAAAATCAAACTTTTGAGGACCGACGATGGGACCGAATATGAGTCAAATGAGTTTAATGACTTTTGTAGAGAAGTTGGCATCAAGAGGGAGACCACAACCGCGTACACTCTTGAGAAAAGTGGTGTTGCTGAAAGAAAGAACAAGACCATTGTGGAAGCTACCCACGCCATGTTGTGTTACCAAGGCCTTCCGAAGTTTCTATGGGGAGAAGCTGCGAACACCGTTGTGTATGGTCAAAATAGATTCCCGCATTTTGCTCTGGACTCCAAAACTCCCGAAGAAGTCTTCTCTGGTAAGAAACCTGATGTTTCTCATTTTATAGTTTTTGGTTGTCCCGTTTACTTTCATGTGTCGAAAGAAAAAAGAAGCAAGTTGGATGCTTATGGAAAGAAGGGAATGTTTGTGGGCTATAGTGAAACTTTGAAGGCATATAAAATCTATGTGCCTGGTCAAAGAGAAGTGGAGATATGCCACGATGTCACCTTCGATGAAGATGTTTCCCTCAAGAAAGTGAGAAATCTTCCTAGCTCCAAGGAAGACAAAGAATATGAAGAAGCAGGGAAGCAGGTAGAGCCAAAGGATGACCTGATGCCCGATGTTGAAGGACCTATGGATCCCATTTATCTACCTCCTTCAAATAAGACAAGACCCTCATGGCTTAGGGATACTCTCGCAGATGCCGAGAGACATATTGCCCCGAGGCAGACATTATGTGAAAGCAAGAAGCTGAAGAGATACCAAGGGTATCTAGCAGCCATGAGTATGATAGTACAATCTGAGCCTGGATCATTTGAAGAAGTCGTAAAGCATCAATTTTGAAAGGATGCTATGCACGAAGAATATGAGTCCATTATGAAGAATGATGTCTGGGATGTGGTCCCGAGACAGGAGGACAAATCGATTGTCACCTCAAAATGGCTCTATAAGATCAAGCATGGATCTAATGGAAGTGCTGAAAAGTATAAGGCAAGATTTTTTGCCCGAGGCTTCTCTCAAAAAGAAGGCATAGATTAGAATGATATATTTGCACCTGTGGCCCACTATACCACCATCCGATCTATTATTTCCCTTGTTGCAATGCAAGGATGGATTCTACATCAGATGGATGTGAAAACCACTTTTCTGCATGGTTCTATAAAGGAAGAGGTGTATGTGGAGCAACCTCTGAGGTTCGAAGTCCGAGATAGAGACACCCATCTATGCAGGTTGACGAAATCCCTCTATGGGTTGAAGCAAGCCTCTAGGGACGAGAGGATCGATAGCTACTTGATGAAGTTGGGCTTAACTCGAATTAATGTTGATCCAAACCTTTATTTTAAGGTTGATAGAGAAAGGCCTCTCATTTTGGTTCTATATGTGGATGATCTCTTCTTGACAGGTGCTGACCCTCTCATTCATCAGTGTAAGAGAGAGCTAGCTTCCGAGTTTGAGATGAAATACCTAGGAATGATGCACTACTTCCTAGGCTTGGAGATCTACCAGTTTTTCCTTTCTCAAGGAAAATATGTCATGAAGCTGCTGGAAAGATTTGGTATGGTGCATTGTAAGTCTGTGTCGACACTGATGGAACTCAACTTCAAGAAGTTGTGTGGAAATGTTGTTGTGCCCGTGCTAGAAAATCCTACCAAGTATCGACAACTCGTGGGGGCCCTGATGTTCTTAGTGAACTCCCGTCTGGACATATGTTTTGCAATGAACACTTTGAGTCAACATATGGTTAATCCTCATCACATTCACTGGATTGGTGCCAAGAATCTGTTGAGATACCTTCGGGGTGCAATCAACCATGGGCTGAGATACTCTGTTGGGAGTTTGAGACTCTAAGGATATACTGATGCTGATTGGGCTGGCAGTGTGGTGGATCGCAAGAGCACATCTGGATGTTGCTTCACCTAGGGTTCTGCTTTGATATCGTGGATGAGTAGGAAGCAAAAGTAGGTGGATTTGAGCACCGTGTTAGGTAAATTGACTTGGGGTTAGAGTCAAAGTTGACCAAGTTAAACAAACGTGTAGTTTTGGGGCACATCGTATTGTGTACCCATGGTTTTTGGCTCATGGTATTGCATGTAATGGAGCCTATAAAAGGCTAGGAGGACTTCGTTGTAATGTAGGCCTGGATGTGAGCGGTGAAGGCTCACTTGGCTGGATTGGCCAGGGTTTTGGCCAAGGCTAATGAAATTTCATTAGGATGGGTTTTCCTCGGAGTTTAGGGTTTTTCCCGGTTAAATATTGTGTGTTTATGTTTCATGTTTGTTGCTGGTTATGTTTTATTATTCCTCTCGGTAATTATTTATATTCTACGGTAAATTAAAACCTACACACTGCTGAGGCCGAATACATTACAGCGAGTATGGCCAGTTGTGAAGTTGTTTGGTTGTGAAATCTCTTCAGTGAGTTGTTTGGGCATGTGCTAGATACCAATGTTATCCTTTGTGATAACCAGAGTGGGATTCGTCTTTATGAGAATCACGTGTTCCACAATCGATACAAGCATATTGATATCAGGTACCACTTTGTCCAGGACATGGTACAACGAGGCGTTGTAAGGCTCAATCATATAGGAACTGATGAGCAAGTTGCAAATATTCTCACGAAGCCCCTGGGGAAGGTCGAGTTCCTAACCTTCCGTGAGAAGCTTGGAATCGTGGAAAGACCTTATTCTGAGGGTCCTGATTGAGTTGGACTATGAGCTCTGGGAGCTCCAGGGGGCTTAGGGATAGCTTTTTGGAGCTATAAGCACATACGGGGCTAGGCTTGACGAACCTTGTTGTGCTTTTGCCCCACCGTTATGATATTGAGTTGGTTCGCCTCTCTTTGATCTATGCCCTGCACGCATCCTACCCATGGAGTTTCAGACTCATGGGAAGTACCTCTCATTTGGCCAATGAGGTGGGGAATGTGGATAGAGACCAATAGCAAGACCGATGGACGCATCAAAGATTGTCGTACTCTCTATGTCTAGGATGGGATCAAGTATGATGAGGTTTTATCCTCTAAACTGACTTCGGGTCAGTAAACTAACTTCAAGTTAGTGGGAGACTATTTTTGAGTCCAATAGAGGTTCTTACCTCTATGCTGACTTTGGGTCAACTGAGTGTGATGTCTTTGTGACTCACCTTTTTTTGTTCTATTTGAGAACGAGAGCCAACAAAGCAAGTTATGACAGGATGACGCACGATGTTTGGTAAAGGTACATGATGGTACTGAAGGATGGCACTTGTGGACAAATGGAGTTCTCCCTAGTTGAAAGGGAGCATTAATTTTGGGAAACTAGGTCCAAACTCCATGTTGCACTGCTCATATGACGATGGTCATATTTTTGTTGGATTCCTCTTTTAGAGAGGTGCAAGATTGATCTAAAGATCATCTTGATCGGATGAGCAGAACATTTATTTTGAATTTATTTTCCACATGTGCAAGGTCAGCCAGATTTGTAATGTAGGCTCACATGCCTAATAGATGTGTCACACAGCCTCACTGATGGATATAAATTGGAGAGACTTGGAGGTCATTTTCTCATCAACTGATCACACATTCTTTCATTGTGATATGATTTGTTCGATAGCCTTTGGAGGCGTTTTTCCCCTCACACGTGTGGATTTGAAGTCTGAAATTTGCGGATCTGTTTAGGGCTCTTTTGCAGCAGCTTTGACCATGGTCAACACTTGGTTGTTTGACCACCAACTTCTGCCAAAATTTTGATTTTAGGAGATCATACTGTTGGGCACTAAAATCGAGGAAATCTGAGCTGTTTGATCGAAGCCCTAACCTGCTATGTTGACCAATGGTGACTTGTGATGAGTTGTCTTTGAGGGTTGTGGGTGTGACACATGGAAGATTGGCTGACCGAGAAAGACTTTGTTGGCTAAAGCATCCTGTTGACTGTTGTAATGCAACAATATCTCATATCTTTGCTGGACAAAAGGTATTGTAAATCTGATCTATGTTTGGCTTGTCTTCTATTGATCTATTATTATGTTCTATCAACATTTTACTTTCATGTTTATGTGATTGCTATTGTATATTGGGCCTAAGAAAGATTGAAGTAAAATTGCATCAAGCATAGAACCCCATGGTTATCCAAGTTTAATAAGTGTGGATTTTCTCCAAGGAAAACAATGTTGGGTTCACGAAGAAGTGTGTATTTTCTCTGAGGAAAACAATGTTGGGTTCAGGAAGAAGTGTGGATTACTCTGTAGTTTTTACAGTGGTCCTCAGTATAGATTTAAGAGAACAAACAATGTGTATTTAAGAGAAGATACAGTGCGGATTTAAGAGAAGAACTAAAGTGCGGAACTATGATACATATATGCGGATTCAACTGTAATATATGTAGATACATCTGTGGTATAAATTTGATCAAGTACAGGGTTTAGTCTGAATATATCTGAGATAGATACAACATATTAAAGTCTGGTTAAATACGAGTTGAAGACAATGTCCTAAGTATGGTATGGATCTATTGTGAAGCATTCTAAAGCAGTGGATAACGCTGATGATCATGCTATGATGCAAGGTTTAAGAGCTATAGCAGTATGGGAATAGGAGAGAGGTAAATCTATGATTTACCTTCCTACTCAAAGGTTCTACATCTCTAGTAAACAAAGTGTCAAGTGCATGCAAAGGATGACATCTCGAATAATCTTGTAAGCAATAAGGAGTATCTCAAGATAGACTTAGAGACTGAGTTCTCTAATGTTGATGCAGGTCAGTGCACGTTGGTGAAGAAAAGAAAGATCAGCGTTGGAGGAAGACTTAGAAGCAGTGACAAGGTCTTGGAGGCATTCATATGTCAAGGGTCTGAGTCTTGGTCATGGCACTTGTCATTTGAAGATCTATAAGAAGAATTTCTTATGGGTTTTCCTCTCCACGAGGGAGAGGTTTTTGCCTTGGCTCGAGGAGCCTAATTGTGTGTCTCTTGTATTTTGGTAATTAACTTGATGAAAGACTAAATAAGTTAAGAAGTAAGCTCACAAGTAATTATCAAGTAAGAGAATTTGAATTAATCTCCGACCCTTCAAATTTTCAACACACTTGACCTTCTTCACTACTTTCACTTGGAAACCAATAAACTAGCCACATCTTATTGCTCAGAATATGAAAACGCCCTATGAAAGTCATTGGAAAGAGCAACAAAAAATTATACTTTAGTATATCCAAGGTACAATGTTGTTTAGGATATATTACAGTTTTAGGATATATTGCAGTTCAATAGGGACTCTTTTGTTGGTTGGTTTCACTGATTCTAATTGGGTTAGCGACCTCGAAATCAAAATTCTATTGCAACTTATGTTTTTAGTATTGATTATGAACCTATCACTTGGGATGCTAAAAAAAAGAACTCTTATTCTTTCTTCAATAAAAGTAGAGTACCAAGCAGTGGCTAATGCAATTCAAGAGTACCCTCTAGCATGACAATCAAAGTGTCGTCAAACTGACCAAAGGTCTAGTTCAAATTACCACAACCAATGCATTGATCTACAAATGCACTTCATTAGAAAGTCCATTTATGATCGTGTTGTTAAAGTGCTATTCTTCCCTACAAATGATCATGTTGTTGACATTTTCACAACGTCTCTTATAGATATAAAGTTTTCCATAATTCAATCTATGTTAGGAGTTCAAAAGTGGCCATTAAGAGAGGATAGGCTCTAATGCCTCTGTCACCTTTGTAAATCTTTCAATCCTGGCTCAAGATGTTCTTGAAGAGGGTTGTTAGGGTATTTAGACACTTAAGAGTTAGTTAAAATCAACTTGTCTAATGTGTCTTTAAGTAAAAGTGTGTTCTTTAGTATACATTAGTGTGCATTTATATTTATGTAAACCAATGTTCACAATGTGTTGATTCATGGTTTAACACCCAATTGGTCCATGCTCTCTACTTAAAGAGCATAGAGGGTCATTTGCTGAAAATCGATTGTAAACATATTAGCTCAAGTGGTTGTGTTGGCTAGGGCCATGATTTATTTCCCTCTTTGAAACATTTAACCACATAAAAACATTGGCGTTATTCTTCAATTTGGTTGTGAGTGGCTACTTAAAGTGTTTGTCTTATGTGGAAATACCATGTTTCATCAAACAATTACTTCTAATCAAATGTAAGGAAGTGTCGATGCCAAGTGGAAGACCAGACAGGAATGGAAACTCCCCTTCTTTTTAAGAAATTTATAGTTCATATATCATTAGGACATTTTCAAAGATATATTTAAAAAAAAAAAGACTGGCATTTTACTGATGAACATATTTCAAAGCTTTCTAAAGAAACAAGCTTCCTAAGTTTGTTTGCACAGCAAAATCTCAATTTTTTAAGTAATGCTGTTGTGGTCGATGGCTATACAGATTAGAATGTTGCTATAACTTAAAAGTTCAATTTTTCAATATAGACATTGGACATTGATCAAAGTACACACGTTGATTGACTGTTTCTAGCCCCCCCCCCATCTCTCTCTCTCTATATATATATAAACCCTATGATTAAAGTTGCAATTGACAACTAAAAATTGGACATTCCCTCGAGGCTTGCACAAAAATACACTTGTACGTGACCCAAGTTTTTATTCATTTTCCAGTTCATGCACTCTCAGCTTATTGTATTCAGGCCTCAAATTTCATAATGTGGCCTCGGCAGATGCTAGAAGACATTGCACTATAATACAGTAAAACTGAGCATTGTGAAGTTCTCACAGAACAACTTGACTGCTCAAGCATGTTTACTATATGTTACACAAGCAAATAAGCATCAATTAGCCCAGGGTATTTCTAAACATAAACTTAATATAACTTGCATAGACGAGGTCGGCTACAGAACAGCCGTCCATTAGCTTTTACAATTGCCATTACACCAGCTGTTACACCTGCCCAAACAACTGAACGAAGAAAATGCTGTGCATCACGTGCTGCTGCACAACAGTGTAATCAGAGTAAAAAAGTGACACTATCGGTGTCTGACGACTAAGTATATCAACTTATATATACAAATATAAATAGTCTTTTCAGTTCAGCTAGAAGTGCACTATGCATATTCTCTTTAAAATGATGCTCTTAGAAGTGGAAAACAAAAAATTGGGGATCAATAAATACATTTGGTAAATTACCTTGACGAAGAGATAACGTTGTGACGGTAAGGCCTCCAATTATAAACACTGATGCAACTGGAAGATACTGGAATGTCATGTCAAACAAACATCAAACCATGGAGAAACACTGAATCAAGATGTGATTTTTAACGCACTGATGTGATGATAAAGTGCATGCATACTTTATATTTATGTTTGCATTTCAGCCTAAGTTAATTTTTAATGTTTAGCAATAGGAATAGACGAGTATGAAAAGAATTTTGAATAAAGAGCTTCAAGATTTTGTATGAGATACAGTTAAAAATATAGAGATCCAAGAAAACATCGATGAGGAGTCTTGAAAAGTTTACAGCACACAAACCCTCACCGCAAGTGACTCGAATCCATTTAGATGGAAAGGGGAGGGGTTGCCTCTACTAACAGTGTAGTGGCCAGCAACTAGATCTATGGCATCCTGCAAATTACTTCATGTCAGAGAACTTGTACAATTTGCAGAAACAAGTTTCATTTTCAATTCCTGAACCTATAATCAATAGATACCTGCCTTCAAGCTTGGATCCTATTTAGCCTACATAAAAAAACAGTAGCAATGTAAACTACCTCGGGTCAAGCATACCTGCCGAATACCATCATGGAAATTATTCAAATAGTAGCGAGCAATAGCACTGAACCCATCCTTAATCAGTCCAGACACAGTTTGCCTTCCATATCTGCAAATAAAAAAACATAAATTGTCGTCAATGCCAAGGCACATTAGAATTCAGACCTAGTTCAAATTTGTTTGTTGCAATTAATCATTACCAACTAAGGGATAATGAATTTCAGATTACCTGACAAAATCCCCCTTAAGAGCATGTGTCCCAGAGTACTGGACGCTTACCTCATCTCCATGATTTGCCCATACTATAACATACAGAAAATAATATAGTTTTATCGAACTACGTTAAAATTACACATACAATTAGAAAAAGTATCTTCAGAAATGAGCAGTCACATTACATCTCATCTGCTGAAAGCACAGTTTTCTTACATATCTTGAATTCTCTGTGAAAATCAGGGTGTTGTAACATGCACTCGCTTGTACTGAACAGTCCTATCTGCTGCAGTTGAGAATCGAAAGACTTTTGAGCCAAAAAGCTCTGTAGAAAAAAGTACGATCATTCAAACTCCTGAAACTGGGGTGTCAACTCCAAAATCAAGTTCCTTATGCATCAAAAATAAGAAACAACAATTAGATATACATAAACAACTGCAATTATACAATATTACAGCTTCTCTATTGCTGTATGTTCCAAATCAAGTTGCTGTTACCGTCCGATAACTTTTTTTTAATAAAAGAAGAGATATTAGAATGCAATGTAACCTACTCTGTTTAAGGCTAATTGGTGACACATGTGCAATCAATATCTTGAGTGAATGAATAAAATATGGCCATCAAAACACCTCACATGGAGCGAAGACTCACACGGTATCTCTTGACATGCATCACCATTCTTCATGTAGCCAAAGCTCACATGGTCATGACCCAGTAATAAGTGGCTCCACCAACTTGCCCATTCATTCTCACACACTTCATATAATTGATTTGAGGGCTGTCGTTCCTAGTTCATTCTAGTAGTAAATGGTTTCAACTTTCAAGTACTGTCATAGTGAGCTCACCCAAATAACTATGAGAGATTTTCTGAGCTCACATTGATATGCATCAAACTCATATTACGAACCATGCACTTCCCTCTCATAACCATCATGGATCTTGTTGTATGCATCAAAGATACCGTTATCAGATATTTAAATTTTATTCTTCCATATACTTCTGCAATGGCCTAACACAATTTCTGTTGAAAAGAAATCTGAGTGGCTCATTGTAGAAGAAGTTATTTTAACATCCACGAGGCTAAAGATAGCCTATGGGACAAATTGCTTCTCTATCTGGCTCTTGATTCAGCCCTTTTCCAATGAAGTTTCACAATAAACTCTCCCAGCGTCTCGACAAAGCCCTCACTGAATAGATTATCCCAAGAGCTAGCTCCCAAAATATCTGCATAACTTTCTCTGCTGTCTTTGAAGGCCTCACATTCTAAAATGAAATGTTTTTCTATTTCCACTTTTCCAGAAGAGCAAAAAATACATACTCTTTCCTCCCACACTTCTTTTGGCCTTTTATAGCGCCCTGCTTCACAATGGAGTTTATGAGAATTAGTCCTTAATTGAGCAATAAGAATTTTGGCTCTCCAAGAAATATTGGCCCCTATGTACTCTTTTTGTTGATGATTATGAGTGGGATTAAACTCTTCAATATAATACTTTTTATTTCTCCCTGGCTCCTTCTTCTAAGTACATTTGTGGAACTTATTCATAACAAAATCTTTTATCTCTTTAGTGTTTGTGGGACACATGCTCAAGCAAATGCCCCATTTGCTAAACCATTTGTTATTTTGCCGCATCCAAGGCTTCTTTCTTTTGCACAATATGTCATTAAACACAACCTTAGGCCATTTGCCCTCTTCCATTTACTCAATTTTTTTTAATACCTTGTGACCCGCACTATAGCAACTGCTTCAATAGGAGCAGTCCCTGTTTCACTTAACAAGATAGCATAAGGAATTGCACTTTTAATTTTGAATTTGTTTATAATCAAACACTTCTGAATTTTCTCAATTTGTTTCCACTGCATGTCAAATGTACTGGTGGCCCACAATTTGCAACCGTAGAGGATCACCGGAATCACTAAAAGCCCAAAAAGAGTTAGAGTGGTTTTCCAGTCCCATAACTCTGTCTCTCTACACCTATTTTGAAAAACATAAAATGCTTTACAAACCCCCAAAGTTCTTTTCTTTCTACATCCATCCCAACCTAGATTTCTATTGAAGTCAATTCCGAGGTATTTGTAATCCGCAACTTCTTCCAGAATGTTGCCTTCAAATTAGAACTTATGATGGTTATGTTTTCTTTTGTTAGAGAATACCACTACTTTCATTTTGCTGATATTGACTTGTATACCCACACTTCTACAAAAATGCTCAAGGGAAAGTAAGTGCTCTTGCAAACCAAGAGCGGATTTAGCAATCAGAATAAGGTCATCTGCATACAAAATAAGTCTTATAACAAACTTGCCCAAATGGATACTGTCACCCCCTTGCGAATTTAGCCACTCTTCAAGCTTGTCTATATATAAACCAAAGAGGGTAGGAGACAATGGGAAACCTTGTTTGACCTCGATATCACTTCTAAAACTTTCAGAAATGCCTGCTAAAGTTCTAATTTTGACTCTCGCCTCTTCATACAGCCTATGCACAGCTACTCTCAAATGCTTAGGAACCCCAAGTTCCTCCATTCTGTGCCAAAGCTTATCCCTAGGAACCGTGTCAAAGGCTTTTCTGAAATCAACAAAGCAACAAAAGACTTCTTCCTTTTTCTCCCAAACTTTTCAATGATGTGCCTTAAAGTTATACCATGATCAACTGTGAAATGTTTAGGTCTAAAACCTACTTGTCCTTTAGCACGTTTATCTCTTTCTTCTGCCCACTTGCTGATTTTATTTTCTAACATGCTTCCAAATAACTTTTCAAAAAAGAGGTTTATCATTATGGTCCTATAATTGGAGGGATTAGTTTATGTATGCGTCTGCAGTTGTTCGAACATATACTGTGCCCTTTTGAAAAAAAAAAATTTCCCAAAGTTTCCACTTTTAGAAACTTTACGGGCCCATGAATTTTGATTCTCTTTCCTCAATTATAGAGTCTTCCTTCTCAGTCTTAAAATCATAGCCATGTCATCCAAAACAACGGAATCTAGTCTTTACAAGCTCTAGGATAAATTTGCATAGCAATACAATGTTTGCAAAACAATAATATGGGAGAATAAACCAGTAGCGTGTAATATAATCTCTTAGTAAATGGAATTATTTATACAATATTAATACATCCAGTAGTGGGGCTACCTAAAAATTAAATTACCATCTGGCATCACTTAATTCTAAGGCACTTTGTTAGTCTATAGTGGGTCACTTAACATACCATGTAACCTTTATTAATGCTAATTTGATTGTTTAACCTTGAATCGTATTATTGAAGTGTTACTACTCCAACAAGTTTGACTCTGCACCTGATGTGATTTATTAAACTTTAGCTCCTATTTGTGGAGTGTTGATCTAAGTGGCAAGGACTGTTGGTCTAGGGTTTGTTTCCCCAAAAAAACGAAACAGAAACGTTGAAACGCGTACTGTACGACCGAGAAACACATTTCCGGCCATACTGGCAACGTTCCCCGTACGGCCCGGAAACACGTTTCCCAGCCGTACAGTACGCGTTTTAGCATTTCCATTTCGTTTTTTTGGGGAAACAGACCCTAGACCAACGATTCCTGCAACTTACGTTTCCTAGCCGTACGACTACGTTTCCTTCCCTCAACAGCGTTTTAAGTTGTATTTTTTTTTATTTTTTTCGGTTTTCATGCCTTTTAATATTATTTTAATTGTTTTGTTTGTCTTTTGGATGCTTCTAGATGGATTTCTAAACTTATAAAAAGATGATTCGCCCCATTCTCTCATCACACGAATTGAGCTAGTCGATTCACTTGGAGAAGAGCAATTTAAGCGAGGAGAAAGGAGGAAGAGAGTAGTGCTTCAGCTAGGGTGTTTTCACTAGTGAGCAAAGGAGATTTCAGCAGCAAGAGAAAGAGATTTCAAAAGCAGATTTGGAGTGCGAAGTTTCCAGCTACGACATTCTTGGTTTTTGGCTCAGCTACAACCATATTTCTCTTGTTTTTTCTGGTATTTTGCGGTAGCTTTAGCTACACAAAATTAATTTCTTGGTTTTTTTCCCATTGTTTCGTCTATTTTTCGAGGGTTTATGATACCAAAATTATAAAAAACGTTTTTTATTTACAGATTTGTTTTTTAATTCTTTTTGCAGCAATGGCTTCCATCCAAGGTTCAAGTTCAAACCCCAAGACCAACCCAAGGGCTGAATATTATCCTCTTTGGAGGCATGTTGAGAAGCTGCAAAGATGTGGAGGTCGTGGCTCATGGGAATGGCGTTGTAATCTTTGCAATAATTCTTACAAGGGCTCTTATCCAACAGTGAAGGCACATCTTTTGCATGGAGGAGGTCAGTGGATTGCAGGGTGAACGAAAACATCAGACCCTGTGGCAAGGAGGGAATATCAAAGAGAGCAAGATCAGGTTGATGGAATTAAAAGAAAGCATGATAATCTTAGTCAAGCTAAAGATCCAGCAAACATTGAGCCAAGGATTGTAGTTGAAGCAAGGAAGAGGAGATGCACTCAACAACCAGAACAACCACCATCTAGAGGGGCATCCGGTACAGTTCAAGATAGCATAATTGCTAAACTGGTGAATGTGCAAGCAAGAGAAGAAGTTGATTCCAGAGTGGCTCAGTGCATCTACGCATGTGGTATCCCATTCAATGTTGTTCGCTCTCCTTACTGGCAAGATATGATAAGGGCAGTTAACAAAGCTCCTCAAGGGTACAAGGGGTCCAACTATGAGAAAGTTAGAACACAGCTTCTCAAAAATGTGAAGGATCTTGTGGAGAATGTCTTATCACCAATTTGTTCTTCTTGGAGTAGCTCTGGGGTTACCATAGTCTCAGATGGATGGACAGATACAAGGCGTAGACCATTGATAAATATCATTGCCACTTCACCAAAAGGAGCAATGTTTTTAAAGGCGGAAGACTGCTCAGGAGAGGTAAAAGATACACAATTCATTGCTGATGTTAATATCCAATCTATTGAACAAGTTGGTCCTAACAAGATGGTGCAAGTTATCATGGATAATGCACCAGAATGTGTTGGAATTAATGCTTACATCCTATATTTGATATATTATTTTGTGATGGTTAAGAAATTCTCTCAACCTCTCCTTTTAACTTAGGAATAAGTTAGATCTGAGAAACTCTATTTAACAGAGTAATTTGAATGTAATCTCTATGTGTGTATTGATGCATACACCTTTGTGTGAAATATATGAGTGTTTTTAGTTAGTTTTATCATGGTATCAGAGCTAGATCAACTGGCATAAATTATTTTAGACACTGTGACAGAGAGTTTGCGTTATTATGCATACTGGTACACAACAGAACCGAAGGAGTCGAGCTTGGAGCATATAATTCTGTTTACAGCAATCGGGGATTGTCGTCTGGGAAGGGTTTGTAAGATGCCTTGTTATTAATTTCTGAATTCAAAGCCGCAAATGGAAATTGTATGAGTGGATTGAGATCGGGGAAGACCATTGCGTTGGGATGAAGTGACTACCTATTGCACGAGCTGCTGCCTGTTGCTGAAGATTTGTTCTTGCTGTGAAAATGCAAGCTACGGTGGTGAGCGGTACTGCCTGAAAGCTGTGACGATGTTTGGTCGTATGAAAACTATGTTGACAACATGATATTGAAGGTAGCGATTGCGTTTAACCATTTTTTGCAAAGGCTTCGATGCAGAGGAATTTGTGGCAGTGTGAGGGACCAGACCAATGACGGTGATAGGTAGAGGAAACTAGAAAATTCGAGGAGTTGATATTTTCATGTGCAGCTGTTGTGTGACCAAGCTGTGATGTTGCCGAGGGCGAGGAAGGCACTGCGACTGCAAGAAGGAAGTCTTCCTATCCCGTAGAAGCAACGAAGGAAAGGTGGGCATGATGAAATATTTGATGCAAGCTTTGGGTCTATTGAAGCTTCAGTTTGATACAAGCTTTGCAATCTATTCAAACTACGAGTAGCAGACATGTAATAAAAGTAGTGTTTGCATGTAGTGTAGTATTTAAATAACTTTTAGTATTGAAAATTTGTTTGTAAATTAAGTGACGATAAATTTCAAATCAGATAAAAAGGTCATGATGTAATAGTTGAATCTAGATACATTCTGTATTTAGACTGCTCTTCTATATAACTAGCGAATACAGCGGTTGAACCCCATGTATCTCGGTAGATGGGAGCTCGTCCATAGAATGACTAGCAGTTCATCTATTGCAAACATGTAATCAATTGTGTTTGAAGATTGAGTGGAAGTAAGGCTCAATATGGATGGTTGTCCAGATAGTATGGTAGTTGCAGATCTAGGGAAGGATCCCTCATTACTTGAAGACTTGGGAGTGATCTTCTAATGAGGTTATGCGACGGTTTGGGATGTTTTCCAGTAATTGACTTCAGGAGGTCCTTGATTCGGGAGTTCAAGAGCCGAACTCGGGAATCCAACTTGCTGACTACACCTTTATGAGGGTTATGAGGCAACTTGATGGAGCCTATACTAATAAGCTAAATAATGATTGTGTTTTCAATAAATTTATGTAATGTAAGCATTAAGAGGGGATGTTGGAATTAATGCTTACATCCTATATTTGATATATTAGTTTGTGATGGTTGAGAAATTCTCTCAGCCTCTCCTTTTAACTTAGGAATAAGTTAGATCTGAGAAACTCTATTTAACAGAGTAATTTGAATGTAATATGTGTGTGTGTATTGACGCATACACCTTTGTGTGAAATATATGAGTGATTTTAGTTAGTTTTATCAGTATGCAAAGTTGTAGGTTTGATTATTGAGGGGAGGTATGACCACATCTTTTGGACACCCTGCATTGTCCATAATCTGAATCTGATCTTAGAGGAGATTGACAATAAAGTTCCATGGATAAATGAACTCACAGGGAAAGCAAGGGAAATTGTTAAATTCGTCACCAATCACCACCAGTCTCAAGCAATATTTCGAGAATACTTCAAATTGGAGTTGTTAAAAGTTTCCGAGACAAGATATGCCTCAAAATTTATAATGTTGCGTCGCCTTGTTGAAGTTAAGCAAGCATTAGTGTCTATAGTGGTGAGTCAACTTTGGGCCGAGTGGAGATAGGCAGATTCAGAGCGGGGATCTACGGTGCGTAGATTGTGCCTTGATGAGGATTGTTGGAGCAAGATAGATTTCTTGCTAATGTTCACAACCCCTGCATTTGAGCTTCTTCGGAATGCTGACACTGACCAACCTTTCTTATGAGAGGTATATGATGGCATGGATTCCATGGTTGAGAAAACTATGGAAATTATTTCACAAGAGTCTCCACAGTTTTTGTTTGTATATGATCATTTTGCCGAATTAATCAAGAAAATCAGTATTGATAGGTGGAATAGTTTCAACACTCCATTGCATACTTTAGCACGTGCCTTGAACCCAAAATTTTATGATGAGGAACTTATTGCTCAAAGCACTGGGAAGAGGAAGGCACCCCATAAGGATAGAGAAGTGGCTAATGGGGTGAAAAAATCCCTTATGAGAATTTTTCCAGCTCATCTACACAAGGAGGTGAAGGAAGAATTTGTAAGTTTTGCTGCAACAATAGATGATTATTCAGATATATCATCTTTGGAGGAGAGAAGCACCATGAATCTAGTTAGGTTGTGGATTTGTCATGGAGCAAATGGTGTACATTTGCAAAACCTTGCCATTCGCCTCCTTTCACAAGTGGCAAGCTCTTCATCAGCAGAAAGGAATTGAAGCACCTATGGTTTTATTCATTCTGTGAAACACAACATGTTGGGCTCACGGAAAGAAAAGGATCTTGTTTATGTGCACTCCAACCTTCGCCTTGCATCTCGTAGGGGGTCCAGAATATGGCAATGGTCCTTCTAAGGAATGGGATGTGGATCCAGAAATCTTGATTTGGATCTCTCTCTTGTTGCCTTGAATATTGAGGACCGGGATCATAGAAGTGGAATTGGCCAAACATCTTCTTCAGCTACACCATCCACTGTTGAGCATGTTTTTGTTGCTATATTTGATGAGGATTCTGATAATGAGTATTAGTCTTTTGACTTTATTGTACTTGCAGCCTCATATATATAATAAAGGTTGATTTTGAGATTTTGATATATAATAAAGGCTGGTTTTGGATATTCCGATATTGCTATTTTCATTATGTGTTTGTTATCATTCATGAGTAAATGTGTTGTAACTTGTAATAGTTTATGCTTTGAATTTATCATGTATGTTTTAAACTTTTATGATTTCACATAACATTTATTAAATGTCCTAAATTCTAATATAAATTTAAATTATAATACATATATATATATATATATATATATATATATATATATATATATATACAGCGTTTCCCCGTTTCCAAAATTTGGGGAGATCGTGTTTCGTATCGCTTCCGTTTCAGAAACTCGTTTCTGTTTCCCCGTTTCGTGCAACTTAGGTGTTGATACTCCAACAACTTTGAATCTGCACGTACCAAATTTTAGTAATAATGCACATAATAAGCCTTATCTTTCACGAAAATAATGATTTAATAGGAAACCAAGGTAATAAAAAGTTCATACAGGTACATCTGTCAATGTGTTCATGAGTAGACAAGCAAGGTAGCCTGCATGGTTTCCATGCGTTTTTTCTTTACTAGTTGTCACTAAATTGATTTTCATGAAATCTCATTACATACAACAATAAATATGCCAAAAGTAATGGGCAGGTATATGTAGTCTAGGGAACTAGCATTTTCAATTATCAAGGAATCTCCACTCCCACCTCACATCATACAAGCTATTGTATAGCATGCATGCATTTCATGCATTGGAAATTCACAATGTATTTGAAAAACAAGACAACAAAAACAAGTGAAAAGTTAAAACACTATAGTGACTAAGCAAGTTATCAATTCAGAATTGAATATCCTAGGTTGACGGAACATCTTTGCAAACCTGAGTGACATTTGTCCGATCTAAACAATCAATGCAGTTGACTCTCACGATTCCTTTTTGTTCCTCTATAATTTCTCCAGCTGGATTTCTTAAAAAATATCTGCTCCACTGGAACATATTAAATGTTAAAGAAGGACACGGCCTGCCATTGCTTTTATACAAAAATTATAACGAAAAATAAGTTGATAACTTCTTGTGAGTTTGACTACCCTTGTCTTTTAAGATCTTCTGCTACTTGCTCATAAAGCAGTTGCAAACGCTCAAAGTGTGCGAGTCCACAGATGCGATGGAAATCAAAAGAAACATATCTACAAGGGAAAATAGCACTGAAGCTAGTTAGGAGCGACAAAATATGATCAGCAATATAACCAGAAAGTCAAGATCCTTAAATATAAAAGAAATCAAAATAAAGCACACATAAAGCATCCTCTGGCATCAGCAATTCAAGATATGGTGATTTAAAAGAGGTGTCCAAAGAAACTACGTTGTCAATGAAGCTCGCATTGACACAAGTTCCAATTCTATAAGAAAAATGCGGAGAATTGAAAAGATGCATATTCAATAATTTGACATAAAACATATGCTAGTATGCTAATCGCATGAACTAGAATCCCAATTGCTATGAAAGAAGTAAACTATGTAGCTACACCATGAGAGTCATACTAATTGATTAAGCTTTTTACAACGTCTGCAAGAAAAATGAAATCTCTCATAGAACTTCCATTCCAGAAAATAAACAAAATATTCTGCAAGAAAGACTGAAGCAGTCAAGTCCACCTTGTCTGTTTGAGACTCTGCACTGCATCCGTGTAGGCCAAGCTTAAGGGACCTTCATTGCCTTGCTGTAGGAAAAATTAAGAGTAGTCAGTGGAAGTAAATCTCCCAGATATTTGACAGAAAAAAGATGGTAAGTTTCATTTTTAATTGAAAAAATAGAGAGAGAGAAAAACTAAGACGGTCTACATCAAGTTCAATTGTTCCCGACTAAGACGATCATTACCAACATATAAGTTCTAAAATTATTGCTAGCTAAATATTCACGATAAAGATATATTAAAGAATATGACAAGATGCAGTGTTCCATATTTCACTATATTGGTCACTGTCGAAAAGGAATAATCCAGCTACAGTGAGAGTTTAGTTTTTTGTGATTGTTTTAACTCCACTTTTCAGATTTGACTCTATTGTGGATGCAGCATATTTCAATCTACATGGAAGAAACTTCATTAGAGCCCTGTGGGAGACAAAACACAGAGAGGTTCCTGCCTAAATATTTGGCCTCGAGAGATTCACTCGTCTTCCAGCTAGACATGCCCAAAATACTTTATTTGTTATGAGCTATATTATTTACCCAGTCAGAATGAACACTGCATCCAAGGCAACCACCATTTAGGTTAGCATTTTCCATGTTTAATTAGCATTCATCCCCCAGAAATATAGATGCATTATAATAATGCCCATCAGTGACCAAAGAGAGGCTAATGTGACCCAAGTGTTCATCTAGTGTTAACAGAGAAACAGGAAGTGCTTATGGCATCTCCTCTCCACAAAATTACTAAAACAATGCAAAATAAGTATAAAAGTGAGGATGACCCAACCACTATAACACCCCTACTAGGTTAAAATTGTATGTCACTATCCTTGGGACATATGACCTCAGTATTGGTATGGATTGGTTGGAAGTTCATTGAACTTTCTTAGACTGCTTTGGAAAAGAGTGCTTGGTTTAGATGCTGAAGAACAGACAATTCAGATCCATGATATCGAGAGGTGTCCCTACATTTCACCCCAGTGATGAAAGTAAATGTTTTTTAGGACAATGATGTCAGTTGTACATAGTGGAGGAAGAAGTGAAGAAAAGGGACCCTCTTTAGGTCAATGCTTGGTTTTATCAGTGTTGCCACAAAATCTGGTAGGCCTTGGAGAGGGAAAACCTACAATGTATAAACTAGACCTATAAGCAACATTGGGGTAGTGACCCACTATCACCACAACCAACTTTCACTGATGGGAGGAGTCCCGGTACGAAAGAGATCACTTATAATAGGTATTCTAGGGTTAAAATATGAAATGATCTCGCTAGGAGGTCTTCAAGAAGACACAACTTTGTTTCAAGGCTTCACAATGAAGCTAAGTCACCTGACACGGGAACATGGAACACAATGGACATGCAGATTCGAGTGTCGGATTCAGACATGGTGACCCCCCGAAACAGGACATGTCTGGACACGTTATATATATATATTAAAAAATAGATATTTCTTACACAAATTCATACAGATTCATTGATTCAAACATAGATCTTCATCTAGATGTAAGTTGTACAAAGCAGTGTTTTGAAAATCGCGATTAAATCGCGATTTTTTCATTGCAACGATTAAATCGGCGATTTTTTCCCGTTT